>JAGFMF010011828.1:1750656-1765651 GCA_019455555.1 Galemys pyrenaicus
TCAGCAGTGTGTTTCAAGTCAATCTGCCTGTTCTGCTCCCCACTCTGTCTCTGGTGAATCCTCTCACCACCCTGGATTCTGGCCTGTACCCCAGATCTTGTACGTATAAATAAATAAATCTTTAAAAAGAAAAGAAACCATTTTTTTTAACAAATCAGAGTGCATTGTATAGTATGAAGATAAGTATTGTTTGTGAAACTTCTGTTTCAATGCTGAGTGTTTATTGGATCACAAATCAAAATCTACTTCATCTAGATTAAAGTAAAAATAAGTTTGAAAAACAGCCTTGTTGACATAACCCTCCTGGAACAGCTCTTGAGTTAATGTGTAGTGCAGATGAATTATCCCAAATGTATAATTATTGCACACAACCTAGTAAAGTATATATGATCTCTTGGGCGACCCTCAGAAATACAACACCCTCTTACAGCCCAAAGGGAAATTTTTGTTCTACTTTGAATCCATATGCAGGTCTTAATGATATCTACAATTATTATCTAAATCCCTGCCAGAAATAATAGGGGATTACCTTCAGTTATACCAAAGAAGTCAAAACCTCATTGTACATCCTTCCTTTCTTATAGCCTCAATTCTACGGTCAGATTTCTAGGGGTTTTTTTGTTTAATTTTGTCAGTTATTTTGTTTTGTTTCTTTACAGTTCACATATGAGTGAAATATATCTTTCTCCTCCTAAATTATTTTGCTCAATATTATTCCCTTCAGTTCTATCAGTGTCATTGCAAGTGACAAAGAGTTCATCTTTTTTTTTTAATGGATTTATTTTATTTATTTATACATGTAAGAGCCAGGCAGAAACCAGTGGTGGGGGAGGGGGTAACAGTGAGAAGATTCACTAGAGTGAGTGGGGAGCAGAACAGGCAGATCTGCTAAAATTCACTGCTGAAGGGAGCAATGGGTGAGACATAAGAGGTCTGTTGTGCCATATGTTTGTTAACTCCCTGGCTGGGGATCAAACTTGTGCTGCAGGAGCTGTAGATAGCTTCATAGTGCTGAGACTTAACACCTTGCGCCACTAGGGAGGTCTTGAGTTCATCTTTTTTATAACTAAATATTATTCCACTGTGTATATATGCCATTTCTTCTTAATCCACTTATCCATGTTTGGGAGCTTCGATTATCTGCATGCCCTGGATGCTGTAAATAGTGCTATAATGAACTGGAAGTGCACATATACCTTCAAAGTACCTTCAAAGTACCTTCATTTTTGCATTCTTGGATAGAGACCTGAGAGAGGAATTACTGGATCATACGGTAAATATCTTAGAGTTTTTTTTTTTTTTTTTTAAGATTCATTCATTTGTGCATACAAGAACTGGGGTACAGGCCAGAGGTATGGGAGGTGAGAGATTCACCAAAGACAGAATGGGGAGCAGAACAGGCAAGATACACTGCTGAAGGGAGCAGGAGGTGAGACAGGAGAGGTCCGCTGCGCCATGTGGGTCACCCATCCTGGCGGGCGGCAGGCATCGAACTCGTGCTGCAGTGGCTGAGGTTTGCTCCAGAGTGCGCCACTTAACCCACTGCACCACTGGGAAGGCCCCAAATCTATTAGAGAATTTCCTAATGATAATGGAATACTACTTTGATTTTTCCTCCATTTTATTATTTGGTAATTATGGTTAGAATGTCCAAAAAACATAAAGATGATGCTATAGACAATGTAACAGTTTTCTATGGTTGCTGTAACAGACTTAGTGGTTAAAAACAACACAAATGTGTTATTGTGCATATCCAGGTTTCAGAAGTGTAGAACAGGTTTCACTGGGCCAAAATAAAGGAGAGCTTCATTCCTTTCTAGAAACTCTAAGGGAGTTTCTGTTTTCTTGCCCTTTCTAGATACTAAAGACAACCTGCATTTCTCAATTTGCAGTCCTTTCTGCATCACAGCCACCAATGGATAGTTGGGTCCTCATACCACTTACTTTGACACTCACTTTTCTGCTTCCTTCTTCCATGTCTAAGAACTCTTAAAATGGCAGTGGGTCTGCCTAATAGTCCAGGGTAATCTTCCTATCTCTAAGTCAGACGACTGGCAACCTTCATTCTCTCTGCAACCTTAATTCCTTTTTGCCATATCACCTAACATACTAATGGCTCAGAGATGAAAATATGGGCATTTTTGTGGGGTCATTGTTCTACACCAAATATTGGGATTGAAATTATTCTGTCATCATCTAAGTTTAAGTTCAGTAAAAGCACATAGTCCTTCATTGACTCATCCATTCAAAATGAACATTTTACAGAGTTTGATGGTTTTGAGTCACACAGACTTGGGCTTCAGTCCCAGGTCTGCTACTTCCGGTTGTGTGATATTGGGCAAAATAATTAGACATTTCAGGTGTCATTCTGAGTCTGTCACATGGCACTGTATGTTGTAGGAGCTTTATGAGGAATAGAGAAATATGGTAGGGATAGAATAGATATACTGACTTATTCTCTTTGTTAGGAAAGGATAGAAAAAAATGGAAGAGGAGATAAGCCTCTTGGTTCTTGATTCTCTTGCATTATTTTGTTTCTCTTGGAAATTAATAACTACAAGAACTGGGGTACAGGCCAGAGGTGCAGGGACAGGGGTGTGTGAGAGGAGGAATCACCAGAGACAGTGTGGGGAGCAGAACAGGCAGATCAACTGAAGCACACTGCTGAAGGGAGTAGCAGGCTGCACAGGAGCGGTCTGCTGCGCCATGTGGGTCACCTCCCTGGCCGGGGATAGAACTTGTGCTGTGGTGGCTGTGGAAAGCTTCATAGTGCTGTGCCTTAACCCTGTGTGCCACGAGGGAGGCCCCTAATAACTACTTTAAATCTTTATCTGAAACCATATTGAGATGAAGGCAGGGTGTTCGGGAAGGCGAGGAAATGCAGGTGAGCTTTTGAAAGGATGATAGAACTGCCTGAGACCAGGAGAACATAGATACTGACGAATCAATAAAGGAGCTTGGATTGGCATTTGTACCAGCACTCTAGGGCCAAGTCGGACCTTAGCTGGCGAGGACGGCATGCACGGCTCAAGGAGCTGGGATTCTTGCCGAAGATTCCCGTGATCACACTGGCTCAGAAGTAAACCACATATATACCCTAAAAAGGCCATGAAGATCTGGAAGAGGAGAAGTAGCAGAGTCATCCCCACATACTCAGGATTCTCGACTTGTGAGGCCAAGTGGATTAAAAATATTTCATTTTGGAAAATTAAGGTAGTTGATATTTCTTGTTATAAAATCTCTATATAAGAAACTAAAGAAATGAAAGAGTAGATCTATTACTTTTTAGTTTCTTATCTGGTTCGATTCCTTCCAAATACCACACATGTTGAATACAAAGTAATAATAAAGCTTCAGTTTCCTTTGTATATTTCTCGCTTCAATGTCCATAATAAATATTTCTTGAAAAAACAACAGGTTTTTGATTTTTCATCTTGCATGAAATTAGTAAAGCAAGATTCTTTCTCTTTTTATTTGAAATCTTGTCTCCTGTTCTTGAAAGATCTGTTGAAAGATCTATGAGATATTTGCTATTTGTTTTAAAAATGCAAAAGTAACATTTCTGAAAAAACTCACTTGATAGACTAGGAATAAATTTGAACGGTTCAAAAGACACTCTATTTAACCAGAGTGTGTATGCATCTTGATATTAGTTTATTTTAATTTTTAAATGTACATTACTTATCCAACCAATTGGAATTATTCCAGTATGCATTTATTTATGAATGCTTTTAAGATTCCAAATGACTCATAATAGCATATTTGAAACTATGAGAGTTGATGCTGCAAGTGAATATTAAGACTCATAACCCAAATGAAAAGCTGTTATTGCAAAACACTTAAGTTGTTTTCTAGAGCATAATATCTCAGCAATTTTAGAGATGTTTATTCAAAATACGGAGAAAAAATTGGACAATATGATGATAATCTCTTTGCAAACTTCAATTGTTAAAATCATTCTTGAACCATCTTACTGGAAAAGATTAACCAGATTCACAAACATTTATTAGCATGATAATAAATAAACATTGAGTATGCCAATAAAAATACCATAAGATTTTTAATGTCCATGGAAAATAATCTTCTAAATAAAAAAATCACTCTAGACATATAACTGGATTATTATGTAAATCTCTTCTACAGGTTTGAGGAAGACATTCTTATGGTTAATAAAGCCCAGGTGCTTTAGCACTGAACAATTCTTTGGAGCTTAATAAACCATTGGTGTTATTTTACATAGTAAATATTTCATTCTTTAATGTGCATAATCTGTGATCCATCTTATCCTATTTTTACTATACTTCATTTTCTGGCTGGTGTATTTTTCTAGTAATTCTTAAATATCAATTTCAGAGAAACTTGTACACTAAGTTCACTCTGAATTCTCTTTAGAAAACAGTATTTCTAAATCAGTGACTTAAATTAGGGTCATGTTTCGCTCTGAGAACAACTTGTGAAGTCTAGAAGTGATATTAGCTATCAAAACAGCATGGGTAGGGTTCTACTAAATCGTAGATCTAAATGGTAGAAACTAAAAATGCTGCAAAACATCCACAAGACAGTCCCCACAACAAAGAGTTAGTTCCAAGGTTAATTTTGAGCAGGAATTAATGCTCTAAGTTAACAACACAAAACAACACACACACACACATGTATGTGTATATATTCAATTGCTGGTAAAATTGGTTGCTTGACTAGTAAACATTATTTATAGAAAACCCTCTTTGGACCTCCCTGGTGGTGTAAGGGGCTAAGTTGTAGCACTATGAAGCTATCACCAGCCACTGCTGACACACATGATGTAGCACACCTCACCTGCCTCACCTGCTGCTCCCCTCAGCAGAGTATTTCAGTGGATTTGCCTTTTCTGTTGCCTACTCTGTCTCTGATGAATCCTCTCACTCCTACACCTCTGGCCTGTACCTAGTTCTTCTATGCATAAATAAATAAATCTTAAAAAAAAAAAAAAGAAAACCCTCTTTTGTGGAGAGATGTTAAAAATAAGTGGTCTCTTCCCTTCAGAATTTTAAAGTTTAAAGTAAGTGAAATAAACAAGCACCAGAAATTTAAAAATAACATGCATCTGTAACCTTTGGATGTAGTAGACTCAGTAAACAATTATCTGGTAAAAATTAATTCAGTGCCCATGATATCAAAGTCAAATCAGATAGAGTCCTTAAATTGAGGTGTTTTCATTTTAGTAGGGGTTGAGTGCTCAAACAAATGCAATTAGAGGCGAAAAAAGACTAGAAAATAGGCAGAAATGTAAATAATATTATGTGACAGAAAAGTCTGCATTTTATTGTATGAGCAACAGCATGAAGAATTGTCTGAAGGAAGTGGGAAGAGTGATCTGGGATGATGAAAACCAGTGGGATCTTAACAGTCTAGGGAGGGATGTCAGGACTCGAACCAAGAGGGTCCAAGAGAGTGGGCAAGAATAAAAGATAAGAATAAGATTGAATCAAGTGAATTTTGTGACTAATTACTAGGAGTGGAATTGACAGATGGAGTGAGGAAGAAGCATCATCTGGAATGGCCCCCCCAGGTTTCAAGATAGGTTAAATGAGTTGTCCTTCACTAAAATAGAAACTAGAAGAGAAACAGATAAGGGGTGGGGTGGGGGCCATGGAGGGAGTTCATTCTTGGAAATCTGAGTTTGAAATGTCTTCATGGAATTGCAGTGGTGCCGTCTCCAAGAAAATCATATATGTGAGTCTGAAAATCAGATGAGAAAGCTGGGACAATATTCTTCATGGATTGGTCAAATTTCTGCATATCTTTCATGCAATGATACTGACAGCTTTTGGTTCTCTAATATCTTTTCAAAGATGTTTGCATAGGGAACAGTTTTCAACAGAGACAGCACTTCACTCTGGAATACCGGGAGGGTTGTTTTGTTTTGGCTTTGCTTTAGAATAAAAAGAACGCTTTGCTCTGGAGCACGGGGTGGATAGGTTCAAGGCAATTCATCCTAAAATTCGAGTTGTCCTAAGCAGAGGGTTTCTCCATAGTGTTGCAAACCCCACTGCATTCATCTGGGCCTCTCCATAAAGCCCCCACAGCACAGCGAGCTGGCATAGATGTAAAGCCTATTCACCTAGGTGCGCTGTAAAAAAGTCCTTTTTTTTTTTTTTCTTAAGTCTTTTGTCTGTGACCCAAAACTCTTGTGCTTTCTGCCTGCATCTGTGAAACCATGGCAGGCCAATTGTTAGTTTGCAAGCAGGTGAAATTGCAGAATCTCCCCAGCCCTTGACAGGCTGGTAATGCAGACTTGCAAATGATCACATTAACAGCAGTGGTTGAAATCTCAGGTGTGCATAGGATCCCTGACACAGGTGAAAGGAAAGGTGTATTTTCTTTTAGGATGAATATTTGTTATCTTTCCTCTTTTCATTTCATTTCTTGTGTTTTCTTTTCTTTTTCTACCCCTTCCCTCCTCTCCTGCCTTCCTTTCTTCATTCTTTTATTACTCCCTGCCCTTTTCACTCTCTCTTTCTCTTATGAAGGCAGATAAGCCCATAAGAATTGAAAGCGACTGCATCATTCTCCTTCATCACTGTAGGGAGAGATGCCTTCCTTTCTCCTCCCGCGCCTGTCTTCTCAGAGAAACTGTCACATCCAGGAATCAGCACAGGTAACACGGCCAGGATCTCATAGGCTGACCATGTAGCAGATGGAGATGGGAAGATAAATTGCCTCTACGAGAGAGGACACCAAGAAAGCTAATAACAGCGAAGTACTGCAGGGAGGATCCAGAGAAACCATTTGAGAAGAAATGTTTGTTTATGAGGTTTCCAGAGAAAATGGCATTTATTAAGTCTTTTGATTTCCCTGCAGAAACATTATAGCAGAATAAAAATATTCAATCTGTCTTAACATGGAAAGTTAACAATTTTGTTTTTCTTCCTTTTCTTTGCTATCATGGAACTGTTTCAACAAGCGTGTTGAAACGGATACAGATATCTGATGATCTCAGGTATTTCTTTGACTGGTCATCAATGTCTGTTATTAAAGAAGATTAATTTATTTGAATAGCAATTTGAATTTTTTAAAGATTTATTTATTTATGCATACAGAAGCTGGGGTACAGGCCAGAGTCGCGGGAGGTGTGAGGATTCACCAGACAGAGTGGGGAGCAGAATAGGCAGACTGACCGAAACACACTGCCAAGGGCAGCAGCGGGGAGAGGCAGGAGAGGTCTGCTGCGCCATGTGGGCCCCCTCCCTGGCCAGAGGCAGGGATTGAACTTGTGCTGCAGTGGCTGTGGTTTGCTTCACAGTGCATTGCTTAACAGGCTGCACCACCAGGGAGGCCCAGCAATTTGATTTTTATAGCTAAATATGTCTAGCATAAACCATAGGAAGAACTTTTAAGATAAGAAACAAATTTGTGTTGTTAAAATAGTTACTAGAGGAGATACCTAAAGTTTAGGAACTAATTCTAACAAAATGATGAAGCAGTAAGGAGAGAAGGAAGAACTGTTGGGTGAACATAATGGAGATCCAGTAGACAAAATGTTGAAGGGGGCCTCCCTGGTGGTACAGTGGGTTGAGCGCTGCACCATGAAGCAACCCGGCAAAGCAACATGAGTTCGATTCCTAGCCAGGTAGGGGACCCACATGGCGCAGCAGACTTCTACCCCACCCACTGCTCCCCTCAGCAGAGTACTTCGGTTGATCTGCCTTTTCTGCCCCCAACTCTGTCTCTGGTGAATCCTCTCACCTCCTACACCTCTGGCCTATACCCCAGCTCTCGCATGCATAAATAAATAAATCTTAAAAAAAAAAAAATGTTGAAGGACCTCTCAGGGGCTGGGCCCTGGTTCACCATCCACTCAGCTTTCTGACCAAGGACTATGTTAAAAATCCCAAAACCCTCAAGAAGATCTTTCTTTTATGACACATCTACCTTCAGTCTGAATGCTCACCAAGATTAGTTGTTATTCATGACACAAATCTGTATTTGATCCTGCCAATTTCTGTGCATAATGTTACACATACATACTATCTCACCCACAAATGTTAAGGAGAAGTTCTGAGATTGAAACCATTGAAAATAACTCCAAGATTTTCTCGGTTGGTGGGGGGGGGGGTGTATGCATATCTGTGTGTATGTATATACATGCTTGTGTATACATGTGTGGTTTTTTAATTAAGGCAACATTGGCATACAATGCTGCATGTGATTCAGAGCTATAGGATCATGTCTTTAGATGTATGTGAGAATACCACACCTCCCAGCAAACACCCATAAGCAATGCTTGAAAGAAGAATGAGCACTTTTCCTGGCTAGAGATTAGCATAAATACAGACATGGATTTTTTAGAAATAGAGGTAACTTTGAAAAATAAATAGTGAACAAACCTGAAGCAGCAGTGATTCTATTCATACTAGCTAGAAAATCATTTCAGTCAATTAGGGGATAATTATATTACATAGTAAAAAAATTAGTAATTTAACTTCCGCAGTGCTAAATTTGGGCACTGGGTACCTCTGAGTGCTGACTGATGAAATAAATTTAGGATATTTCAGGTTCCCATGCTGAATGCAGAATGTTATGTGGTTAGCAAACATTTTGTGTCTATAGAGTTATTCAGTCTCTAAACTGAAAATAAAACTGAAAAACAAAATTAATAAAGAAGGCAGGAATGTGTCATAGCTAAAATATTTCTAGAAGAAGATATAATTATTTTGCCTGATTCCTTTTCGAGAAAAAGGTTGTTTAATGTAAGCATTTCAGTATATAGCACTTTAGTACCTCAAGCAAATGCTTTCTATAGGAGACACATCCCCTTCTCTATATGTTTGGAAGGCAGCTATGCTCACCACTATACCACCAACGCTCTCTATATGTTTGTATCAAAATTTGAATCTAAATTTCCACATGCTATCTGCAAACGCTGGAGCAACATTTTGCATATTCAGTTCATGTCTGTCTGAGTTTAGTCTACATGCATACTAGGTTTATGATAAGAATGCCTGTTGCAAAAATATGGACTCATTGTTTCTACAAATGCACGTCTGGATGAAAGCTGTCAATAACTAGTCATCAATATTTTTTATTGCAGTTTTTTTTTCCAGCATATGCAGTTCCTGTAATGGGTTGTGATAATGTTGGTTTAAAATAGCTATGATTCCAGTCAATCCACATTAACAGTAAACAAACTGCTCACCAAAGGATGGAGCTGCTTCTCCAATAGCCCAAACATACCAATTTAACTTAATTTCATAAATATGAAGACCCATAAGAATTATCATTTGTGATTGTTAATTTTATGTGTCAAGTATGGTCACATATTTGGTTAGACTTTTTTCTGAGGGCTTTTTTTTAAAAAAATGAGATTAAATTTAAATTGATAAACTTTGAGCAGCTTGCTTTCCATAAGGTGACTGGCCACATACAATCAGTTGAAGGTCTTTATGATACGAAGAGTGAACTTCGCCCAGCAAGAAGGGATTCTCCCAACCAACTTACTGGATATGAAATACACCTCCTCCCTAAGTCTCCCACTTGCTGGTTTAACAATTCAGATTTTAGATGCATCAAATTTCCAAAACTGTGTGAGGCAATTCCTTAAAATAAATCACTCTTTCTAGATGGCTAGATAGACAACATGATAGATGAATGGATGGATAGATAAATAGACAGATGATGGATGGATGGATGGATAGATAGGATGAATGCATACATAGATAGACAGATAGAAAGAGATAGAGATATAAATACCTATATTGAAGGTTCTGTTTCTCTGTGATTAATAAACCTTATCATTATCCAAGAAAAGTCATTCTACCTACATAAAAACATTTAAGTGGAAGTTCTGAGACTATTTAGAGTAAAACTGAGATTAACAGTATCTTATTTGTTGATATAAGGGAGAAGGAAAGGAACAACCCAACTGTGTTAAGTAACTATGAACACCATTTATACTTATAGAAATTCCATCAATAAATGGTTCATAGATTCATCTTTATAATTTGTTTTATTGACTGTTTATACGTGGCATATATCTCATCCTTAAAAAGGGAACAGATAAAGGAAATAAAGCAAGCTTCCTCACCAGAAGTTTTATTGAGATGTTTAATAAGGGCCTCCCTGGTGGCCAAGGGTTTAAGTCTCAGTGCTATCACCACTGTAGCCCCAGTTCAATCACCACTAGGGAGCTGACTCCCAAGATGCAGCAGAACCCTTCTGTCTGGCCGGCTACTCCCCTCAGCAGTGTATTTCAGTTAATCCATCTATTCTCTTCCCCATTTTGTCTGTGGTGAAACCTCTCACCTGCCCCCTGCACCCCAGTTTTTCTATGCAAAAATCAATAAATATCTAAAATAATAAAAGATGTTTAATGAACCACACACTATGGAAACACATCCAGGAAAGATGTAAGACTGGTAGAAGTCAGTGCACCCAGTCCAGACTAAAATATATGAAGATGAACAAAACAGGCATGAAACTTAAAATTTCAAACTTAGAATACTGACTTTCTGGAACTTCTTTCAGAAGTAGTAAGCACTGAATGCAAAATTGTAAGTTGACATTAAATAATCAGAAAAAAGTGGTTCGGATTCCAAAAAGTAAACGAAGTTAATGCGGAAAATTCTCAATACCATTTCCCACTTTGGAAAAATTTCTAGCAGTAGGTTTGAGAACAATAAAACAAATGCTTTCATCACAAGTTTGGTGTCATAGGATTTGGAGCTTGACATGTGTGCTCTGAAAAGAAATCTTCCAAGTGCTCAGGGGTGACGAATAGGTTACTTGCAAAGGAGTGGAAAAAAAAAAAAAAAAAGGTTGTCCTGTCATTTCCTTAGCAATAGTGGATACCAGAAAAGCAATTTCTAAGGATGAGGAAATATCAATGAACTGTGGAATATATGGTCCACAGTTTACAAAAAAGGTCTGTCTGGGGGACTGAGATGTCTGCCATTGGCTCCTACAGATTGCTTTTAGAGGAGTTCTAGGTCAGATTGCAAGACCATCCAAGTCAAAATTCCAGATTTTTAAGAGAAATCTGATTCCAACTGTTTAAACTTAAGACTGTTCGAATTTTAAAAAGAAAGCATTTGGGGGCAGGGGGGGTCACGCATGCCTGAGTCAAGCAAACACAGAGACAATGAATATGAAAACTATGGGATCATAGGAGAAGAAAAGAAGCCCAAAACAGAGGCTTGGTGAATTCTAACAACCATCAGATTTATCAGAACATACACACCCAACTTGATCTATAAAGTCAATGCAATTCCAGTCCCCCCAGCAAGTTACTTTGTGGCTATCAATAAACTGATTCAAAATTCAGATGTGGAGACAAAAGTCCCAGAGAGTCAACACTATTTGAAGGAGAAGAACAAGGTTGGAGGATTAACATGACCTACCTTCAAGATTTACTATGCAGCTACAGTCATGAAAACAGTGAGATATTAGCAAAAGAACAGACCAAGAGGTCAGAGCAGGACCAAGAGCCCAGAAATAGACCCACATAAATGTACTTAATTCATCTTTGACCAAAGAGCAAGGGCCATCTACAGTGGAGCAAAGACAATCTTCTCAACAAAGGATGCTGAAACAGCTGGGCATACACATTCAGAAAAATTAATCCAGATATAGACTTCACACATTTTTGTTTTTTAAGATTTATTTACACATACAAGAGCTGTGGTATAGGCCAGAGTCTTGGGAGGTGAGAGGATTCACAAGAGACAGACTGGGGAGCAGAACAGACAGATGGACTGAAACACACTGCTGAGGGGAGCAGCGGGTGAAGTAGGAGAGGTCTGCTGCGCCATGTGGGTAACCTCCCTGACTGGGGATCGAACTTGTGATTGCGATCGCAGTTTTGCAGCAGATGCTTCACAATGCGGTGCTCCTCCTGCTGGACCATTGGGGAGGCCCAACTTTACACTCTTCACAAAAACTTACTCTAGGAGCTTCTATAAAGCTCCTATGAGGTAACAGAGGAGAAAACCTAGAGAACTTTGGGTATGGCAATGACATTTTATAGATAAATGCCAAAGAGATAATCCATGAATGAAACTACTGCTCTGCAAAAGACACTGTCAAGACAATGAGAAGACAAGTCATCGATTGGGAGAGAATATTTTCAAAGGACATGTCTGATAAAAAAGCTTTTATCCAAAATATACAAAGTGCTATTGAAACTCAACAATAAGAAAACAGATTATCTATTTAAAAAGTGTGTCAAATACTTCTACAGACCCACAACAAAGAAGACACAAAGATGGCAAGTAAGCATTTGAAAGGATGTTTCACATCATATGTCATCAGGGAAATATAAATTAAAACAACAATAAGATACCACTGTATACCCAAAATCTGAAATACTGACAATATAAATGTGGAGTTAAAGGCAGCATCATTCACTGCTGGTGGCAACACATACTGTGAAGGCTACTTTGGAAGGTAGTTTGATGCTTTCTTACAAAACTGAGCTTATTCCATCAATCCAGGAATTGTTTGGCATTTGCCTAAAGGAACTGAAAACATGTCTGCAAAAACCTGCACACAGATGTTCATAGTAGCTTTATCTGTAATTGCCAAAACTTGGCAGCAACCAGGATGGCCCTCTAGGTGAATAACTGATAAACCTGACTATGCCCTGAGAGCGGAATTTATTCAGTCTTTAAAAAGAAATACACGATCAGCTATGAAGAGGCAAGGAGGAACCTTAAATGCATATTATTAAGTGAAAGATACCACCCGCAAGTATGTATTATATGATTCAACTATATGACATCTTGGAAAAGACAAAATTATGAAGACAATAAAAAGATCAATTTTTGGCAGGCAGGGTAGAAAGAAGAGGATATAAAGGCAGAATAAATAGGACTTTTAGGACACTGAAAATACTCTATGTAATATTTTCATGATGGATAAGTTATTATCCGTTTGTCTAAATCTATAGAATGAAAGGGAGAAATAAAAAGAGAGGCACCTGCACAGTCACAAGGAGGCAGGAAAGCCACATCTGAGCGATGCTGACAACGGGCGAGGCTATGAATGTGCTGGAGCAGGGGGGATAGGGAAATCTCTGTACTGAGCTCTCCTTTATAAATCTCAAAACTGCTCTAAAAAAAGAGTCTTATTTAGGAAAACATGTATAGCTGCTTTCATTAAAAGTATGATACTGGACCAGAAACAAAGAAATAAAACAAAGGAAAGTTTAAAAAGTTATGAAGCAAATATAATATTTGGAAATGATGGTTTTATGACATTAAAAATAAGTGAGATAAGTATAACTTATTCATTATGTGACTTAGGTACAATCATCTACCTATGCAGAAAATAAAGTTATGCTGAAATCCAATCTCACCTATTATATCAAAAATAATTTGCACTTCCAAATTTGAAAATGTGAAAAATAAGGTAATAAGTAAGGTATAGGACCTCCCTGGTAGTGCAAGAGGTTAAACACCACACTATGAAGCATCGCAGTCACTGCAGTACAAGTTCAATCCCTGGCCAGGGAGGAGACCCATATGGTGCAGCAGACCTCTCCTGTCTCACCCGCTGCTCCCCTCAGCAGTGTATTTCCATCAATCTGCCTATTCTGCTTCCTGTTCTGTTATTGGTGAATCCTCTCAACAACCCCTCCCTACCCCCCACACACACACCTCTAGCCTGTATCTCAGTTCTTGTGTGCATAAATAAATATTCTTTTAAAAAAGGTATACATTTCTATAGTAAGTTGGAAAATAATTATTTGACTATAAGTCAAAGCCATAATATTAGCCATTTATTGACACTATTATCTGTTATTAACAAGTTGTCCTAAAACTTACTGTATATAAATAATGATTTTTTTTATGATTATGTGGATTGGCTGAGTGGTTCTTATACTGATATTAGAACTGACTCAGGCTCTTGGTTGTGATCATATCATGTGTTGAAAGGGGGCTGGGTTCAACCCAGGAAAGTGAGATAGCTGAGCTTTCATCTTCAAAAAGACCTGACTGATGTTATTCAAAGTACACTGTCCTCAGGGTTGCAAACAGGCAAAAGCAGAAATTGTAGAGAATATAAGACCTTGCTCAGAAGTTTGTATAGCCACTTCTGCCTCATTTTATTAGTCATGCCACCTCACCAAATGAGTCATTTTCAAGGAGTGGGAAAGGAAACTATACCTTTTGATAGAAGCTGCAAAGGATTATGGCAATTTTTGATGCACCACAGTTATAAATCCTAAAGCACAATTTTGATTATTTGAATGACACAAAAGTGAAAAGTCTTACTGCCAAATTCCCTTATAGAATATTGAACAAATGACAAAGTGTTTAAATGCTTTTGTACCACATGTTGAAAAAAGTAAATATTCTAATATATAAAGAGCTCCTACAAATCAATTAAAGTTAAAATTGGTTGGAATAATGGGATAAGTCACTATGATAATAATTTGCAAAAAAGAAGTATCAACAAGATGAAAATAGCCTAATTAAACCAACTACTAATCAAATACAAAATAAAACATCACTGTACCATTCTCCCACCCATAAAATTCCTAATTGATAATGCCCTATTCTGGAAGAAGAAAATTGACAATACCCCTTTCAGGAAAGTTACAAGAAAAGAGGATTATCTTACACTAGAGAAATGTGAATTTGACTTTCCTTTTAGAATAACAACCTGGCATTCTATCAAAAGTCTTTAAAAATATGCATACCCAACAATTCTGCTTCTAAGAATTTATCTTAAGAAAATTAGACAAGTAGACCAAAATAAATTATAGGAATGTTCCTCTTGAAGTTGATGACAATAGCCAAATATGCAAACAAGCTCAATTCTTTAATTATTCATGCCTTTATCCAACAAATATTTATCAAAAACTTGCTATGTGTAGGCATTATGGTAGTCCTGATGACAAGATGATAAACCAGACAATATCTCTGCTGTCATGGTGTCTGTGTGTGTTTTGCGGGGGGTAGGGGGAGAAGTACAATAGTTTATTATATACAATGGGGGGTAGGGGGAGAAGTACAAT
>JAGFMF010011828.1:1765977-1777106 GCA_019455555.1 Galemys pyrenaicus
TCCCCTCCCTGGCCGGCAGCAGGGATCGAACTCATGCTGCAGTGGCTGCGTTTTGCTTCATAGTGTGTTGCTTAACCCACTGCGCCACCAGGGAGGCCCTGGTTCACAAGTTTTAACCTTAGCCCCTAAGCATTTAGCTCTATGCTTAGTACACAGTAGGAACTCAAAACAATAAACATATTTCCATTACATAGTGTTGTTTGACATTATGTTGACTTAGAATTTAAGGCACCCTTAGAGTGTAAAACCTCTACTTTGATGATGTGATTTTCCCCCCTAGGGCTGCATTTAATTCTGGGTTTGTGTGTGTGTGTGTGTGTGTCTCAGACCTTTTCCAGGACATAAATGAATGCACTGAATCACTGCAGGGGCCAGAGCTGTGCCACTCTGGTCTGCCTCTCGTGGACTGTCGTCATTCTTCTCTAACGTCACGATTTCACCTTCCAGGTTATGCAATCAAAGACCTTGATATTTTGGGCTTCTGTTTGTACAGTAAAGGTGACCTTGTATACCTCTTTTCCATCAAGTGCACAGCCCTCTCTGATATTGCAAGAGAGCTTGTGTCCAATTATTTTCTCTTAAAGTGACCAGTTACCTTTCCTTTTTGTCTTTTTCCTTCGACTGTCTTATTTCAAAAGTTACTTTGAGTTCTTTTTTTTTCTTTTAAGATTTATTTATTTATGCATACAAGCACTGGTGTATAAGCTAGAGATGTGGGGGAGGAGAGGATTCACCAGAGACAGAGTGGGGAGCAGAACAGACAGATTGACTGAAATATACTGCTGAGGGAAGCAGTGGGTGAGGCAGGAGAAGTCTGCTGCACCATGTGGATCACCTCCCTAGCCAGGGATTGAACTCGTGCTGTAGTGACTGCAGCTGCTTCATAGTACAGTGCTTAACCCCTTGCACCACCAGGGAAGACCCTACTTTGAGTTCTTAAGGGCTTTCTACTTTACTCATCATCCAAATTCTCCTTTATTTAACATTCCCATTATACAGAAATGTTAGAATTAAGTAATTTAAAATGAATATTTATTGAGTAGTTGGTACATCTTAAAAACTGGGACAATAATTTTGAACAATTCTGTGTTGCATTGAAAATCAGTGAATTAGAAATTCATTTTATCAGCAAAACAATAGCAACAGCCAAAAGCAACAAAACTGTTATATCTAACACTATTAGCGGAGGTAACCACCCATCATTTTTAATTTCATCTAAAAAAATTACCTAACCAATGAATTGAGTATGTTCGGGGCCTAGATTTGTGTTCAAATGATCATTTAAATTGATACTTTTACCTTCTTACAAATTTCTAGATACCATAAACATAGATTTTCAACCCATGCTTGTTAATCTGAGTCTTGCTGAAATTCAGAGGACAAAATAGATGGAGTTGGAACTGGCCTGATCTCCTAAATGCTCCATTTAGTTTACAACTTTATGTTTACATTTACACATTTTTGTGGCTTAAGAATTAAACTGTAAATCACAGAAACCTGCTGGATTTGGGGATATACTTTCCAATGTCTGTGCTTTACTTCCTTTTTCATAAAAAAAAAAAAAAGGGAATAATAAACCTTATTTACGCATACAAGAACTGAAGAAAAGTTTGAAAGAATACATTTTTAAAAATCTGTTTAAAAGCTTCGCTTGGGCCTCCCTGGTGGCGCAAGGGGATGGGTGCTGCACTGTGGGGCTTCCCCAGCCACTGCAGCATGAGTTCGATCCCCTGCCAGGGAGAGGACCCACATGGCGCAGACCTCTCCTGTCTCTCCTGCTGCTCCCCTCAGCAGTGTATTTCAGTCCACCTACCTGTTCTGCTCCCCACTCTGTCTCTAGTGAATCCTCTCACCCCCACACCTCTGGCCTGTACCCCAGCTCTTGTATGCATAAATAAATAAAATCTTTTTTTAGAAAAAGAAGCAGATGACATCTTAAAAAAAAAAAAAAGCTTGGCATGATTCGGAGTCAAAAAATTAATGTTTTCTGTAGTACACAGGAACCACAGTAAGTCACATCCAGAGCTTAGCAATAAAATTGGGTGTTACCTTATTAAAACAAAGTCAGTAAAAAATCAACATGGAGGTGATATTAACAACTTCCAGAAATAATCTTCCTTAAGCCTTAGGGGATAGTTTACTAATATTCTTGAATCAACATATTTCCTCGATCAAATCAAAAACTCAAGATTATTTCTATGAATCTAATGAAAACCACCAAAATGTATCTTGACAAATACAACCTAATTGAGTGTACTTTAACAATTCTATTATGCTTTCCCAGTAAAGTAATTTTTCCCTAAGACAATTTTTTCATACCGTTGACTCCTTCCAAAGGGAATAGTTAAGACACATATCCCTTCTTCGATAAAACTGTGGTGCTGTTTTTTGTGCTCTGGCATTGAAAGATACTCCCAAAGGTTTATACCCCTTAAAACAGAATTCAGGCACAGTAATCCTTCATTGCTGGCACTTAGAATCTAGAGCCCTAAACATCAATATCATGGAGGAGGATATCAGCCTAGGAAACAACTGTTTGTTTTTGTTAGAAATATTTGTTTGTTTTAATCAGCTACTGATGGTACAGTAAAATAAATCTAAGTGGCACCTAATTTAAACATTTAGTAGCTCATTGAAGGATAATCTATGACACAGTATGTTAAGCCTATGGTCAAAGTAACACCTCTTTTTCTTTTTCTTTTTTTTTTAATAAAAAACAATGATTTTGCCTGCCTGACATTTGTGTGAGAAGAATTTGCATCTAGGCAGTCTTAAAATTTCAGTCATTAGGATATCATCTTACGGCTTAGGAGAAGATGGGAAAGATTGTTAAAATGACTTATTTTAATTAGGGTGAAAAACTACTTTTATGTAGTTCTGGGAGATAATTGCTATCAACTTTCGGGGACAAATGCTCTTCTAGAGTTACAGAACAAGCCTATCATTTTTACATGCGTTTAAATCTACTTTTAACGACTCATTAAAAGATGCTAAACATTTAAATCCTTACTGCATCGTGCATTTCAGGCAGCCAGTATAACTCCTATTGCATCAACACTAAAAGAAAATCTCTTCAAATAATTTACTATATTTGACTAAAATTTAATTATTTCTCAATATCAGATGTGAAACTGACCTCCGAAATCCAGCTCATCACAGAGGAAGGCTTCTACACCCCTCATCCTCTCCAACTTTTTATGGCTTGCTTGAAAACTGGTCCTTTGAAAAGGATTTTATATTCTCTACACGTGTGTAACAACTGTCTAACCTCCTATCACCAGCTGATGCCCCAGTGCTCATCATGGAGAAAACAGAGCTATCAAAACGGGGCCCCCTCATGATAGGCTCCCCTCGTGCCCTCTTCCCATCTTCCCTCCTTTATGCCCTGGGATGCAATCACTCCCATCAAATGGCTGCCTCCTGTGCTGTGGGGTCTCTGTTTCCTGGCCAAGCACTTCCCTTCTTGCTTTACTGCTTCTCTCTCCTTTATACTCAATCTTTCCCTTTCTATTAGATCATTTCTAGAACAAACATGCATTTTCTATTATCGTCTCTCTTGAGTAAAGGAAAACACCTCTTCTCTGACTCATATCTTCCTCTGACTATCATAGGTTTGCACTGTTCTTCATAGCAAATCTTTGTAAATGCATTATCTTCATTCATTGGCTCCATTTCATTGTTCAACTTATACCGATTAGCTTGCAGCTGCTCTTGTAAACATTATTAACATTATGATCCCAAGTACTGTGAATATTTCTACTTTTGGGTGACCTCTTAATTACATTCAATGAGTTCTCCATGAACAGAGTGTTCATACTCCATGAATGGCTGCTCTTTTTTCTCCCTGTGCATGACCTTTGGCTTTCTGAACCCTTAACTTTCCAATCACTTAGATGCTTCCCCTCTAAATTTGGAATTCCCCAGACTAAACCATTGGGTTTGCATCATATTTGTATGTAGTGTCATCTTCTTTCCTCTCTAACCATTTGATATCCACTACTCTACTATGGTTTCTCATAGGTGTCTAATATAATAATATCTAATCTAATATGGTATCTTCAACCATATTAGAGGTAGGTTAAATCAAACCTAAATAATGACACCCCTTCCCCCCACAAAGATGTCTATGTCCTAATTCTTAGAGCTGTGAATATGTCATATTCTATGGCAGAATAAACTTTGCAGTTGTGACGCCATTAAAAATCTTGAGGTGGAAGCTTCTCCTGGACTACAATCTTGGAAGACCCAACATGATCAAAAGGGTCCTGATAAGGGGGAGTCAAGAAGGGCAAAGCCATAGTTGGAGATTTGACTATGAAAACTGAGGGAGAAATGATAGGATGTAGGGGCCATAGAAATAAGGACAGTCTCTGGAAGTTGGGGGAAGGTAAGGACACATTCTGCTTTGAAGCCTCTGGAAAAAAACAACCCTATTCACGCTTTGACATTAGCTTAGAGAGACTTATTTTGGATTTCTGACCTTGAGAAGTTAGTAGCGGTTGCTACTGAGTAGCCACTAAGTATGTGGGAGTTAGTTACAAATGAAATCTGTTTTTAATGTCCGTTTTACATCCATCTGCAACTTGTTCCTTTGTAGCTTAAACTAATTCAGTAAATGACACCATTATTTACTCAGTTGCTCAAAAAAAAAAAAAAAAGGAATCACAACTGATTCCTTTTATCCTTCACATCCTTCTCCAATTCATTAACAATTTGTTGTTAAAATAATGCCTCATATTTGTATATTCCTCTTTACTCCTTTCTCTAAGCCATTATCATTTCTTTTCCCAAGGACTTGAATGACACGCCAAAGATGATTTTTAGAGAAAATTTCAAACACATGCAAAATAAAATAAATAGTATAATGAATGCCTTATACTCATTATCTTGCTATAACAGTTGTCAGCATATGTTGATCTTCTTCCTTCATCCCTCCCTTTTTCTTCTCTGGAATATTTTAAAACAAATCCTTAATGTCATGTCATTTTATGCACAAACACTTTATTACACATTTCTGATAAGAACATTTTAAGAACAATCTCATTGCCATTTTCACACCAAAAAAATTAACTATAATTTTTAATATTTTTGGTGCAATTCATATTTGAATGGACTTACAGTCTCAAATACGATTTTTATACATGGTTTGCTTGAATCAGGTCCAACTAGGTACTCATATTGCATTCAGTTGTTATATCGCCTAAAGCTTTTTTTATTCTATAACATCACCCCCACTCTACATCCTCACTGCTTTTTAGATGCCATTGATTTGTTGGAGAAATTAGGCCACTGGTTTTCTGTAAAATTCTCGCATTCTAAATGTGGCTGATTGTGTCTTCATGGTGTTGTTTAACTTTTTCTTCCACCCCTTGTATTTTCTGTAAATCAAGAGGCCTGACTAGATTCAGGTTCAATATTTTAGGCAAATATACTTTCTGTTGCATTCATCATGTTTTAATATACATTGCAAGTGTTTTCCCCACTTTCAGTCATTAATGCAATTGGTAAGTTCTGAGCATGTCAGCCTGATTCCTTCATTGTAAAATCATTCATGAACCACTTTCCTCCTAGTTTTAGCAACTGTGAATGATCATTGGAAAGACTCATTATTTTTCTTTATGGGTTGCAAAATGTTTATTTTTGTAATTCTATCATTCCTTCTGCATTATTTGCTAGAATCCTATAAACACAAACTATTGGGGATTCTGGACAGCAAGGTAGGAGACTATTTTGACTGACTTGGCCAGTGGTTTTGGTGACATGAATGAAGATGATAATGGCAGTGATGATAAAGAATGTATCAAAATATATTTTGGCAGCACAAGTCTCAGTATTTGCAATCCATCCAATGTGCTGAAGAGATAATACGAGGAACTAAAACTGACCTCTAATTTTCTGGCTTGAATAACTAACTGGTGGATGGTAGTAGAAAACACTGATAGGAAAGTTCTGTGGCAGTCAGTTGTGGGAGAGGATGAGATAACTAAGGCGGTTATATGGAGAGAGGAGGGACTTTGTACTTGTTGTGATAATTACTTTTGAGAGAACAGGAGTTTCCAAACAACAAATAAATTTTAGAAATGCAGGAAAATATTTTAGCAAGTATCCAACCAGTTTTATATCGGAAATACCACATGTAGCAGCAGCGTCGCCATGTTGCTGCACTGACTGAGGCAGCATCAGCAAATGTTATTACAGCAGCACATTCGTCCAGAAGTAAAGGGACTGTCAGTATTTCCATTATAAACTTCAATTTTCAGGGGTTTATAACTTGGCTATTTTAAAATCACATCAGGCTGAAACTTGCAAGTAATAAAACTTTTTAAAAAATAGATTTCATGCATTTTTTTGTCAAGGTCTAGTTAAAATATTGCCTAATTTATTTGAGATAAAGTGACTTACAGTTAATATATTATGAGACAAATGTTTAATTAAAAACACTTTATTTTAAAGTTTCTGGAAATAATTACACTTTATAAGAATGTCACATTTTATATGTATAGATTGGATGTAGATGGTGCACAAACATTATACTGAAGCAATTTTAACGCATCAGAGCAGAATTTGGCATATGCATTGCAGCTTTGAATGAATTCCTTTCCAATAAAATTTGCTGTAAATTGGTTAAGGTTCTTATTTTTTTTTTTTTTAGTAACAATAACATGTTCAATTTTATTTTATAAATAGGTATTTATTTAATTTTTTTGCCAGAAAGAATTTAGTCTTGAAGTTATCACTCAATTAAAAATATACCATCTTCTGTTTGGGGTGCAGATTTTAGACTTCATTTTAGCAATGTAATTTTCCAACATATGAATGGCAAGTTCATTTAAGGCTTTTGTTAAGCCTTAAAATCAGTTAAGCAGGAAACCTGCCTCAAAATGTAAAAACATCCTCTTCTCTTATAAGAAACTGGAAAAAACACTGTGTTATAGAATTAAAAAAATATATATCAAATACTACACACCAGCAAGGTGGAGCATGCAAAGATAAATAAGAAATGTGCCCTTAAGGAACAATCTAAGTCAAGTAAACCCAGGTAAGGAGGATGAGGTATTACACGAAGTGATGCAGTGATGCCTTCCATCAGGGGAGATGAGGAAACACTGACAGGGAGGTAGAATTTAAACAGGACAGCCAGGGCTGTACATTTTAAGGGAAAGCAAAGAGACAGGGAGGAAGTAAGAGTAAAGGAAAGGAGGTAGGGTTGCGAGGTGTTTCCTAGGATGGTGGCACCACAGGTCACAGGAACTGAATAACATTTACACAGATGTTGCCTTCTCTGCCTGTTGCAAGCATTTCTGAAAAGTGTGTGTGTGCACACGCCTGCTTGTACTGCTGCTCCCCTCCTCAGCAGTGTATTTCAGTAGATCCACCTATTCTGTTCCCCACTCTGTCTTGGTGAATCCTCTCACCCCCGCACCTCTGGTCTACACCCCAGTTCTTATATGCATAAATAAATAAAAATAAATCTTTTTTAAAAATGGTGCTGGAAAAATTGGAAAGCCACACATAAAAGAATGAAGTTGGATTACTTGCTAACATAATACACAAAAACAAATTCCAAATGTATTAAATAAAAAATAAAGAATTATTCCTTATATATAAAGCTTCAAGATATGGAAAACTGAAGAATACAGTATTATTCAGGGATATCAACATAGGGCATAAGATTATAAAGCAAAACAGGGAATAGTCTTCCAAAATGATGATGTCTTTCTGGTTCTTAACTTGAAAAAAAGAAAGCAATCAATCCTTTAATTTAAGAGAATAACAAATGTCAGACTGTCTCTAAACAATTATCCATCATTAAAAAGACTGCATCAGAATTGACTTAGACAGGAAGAAAGCTGATATGAAACAATATATTTTTGAATCAAAAGTATTAGTGTTGATAGATTTTGTTTATATTGCCGGTTATGTTATTAGATTCTTTTCTTTCTCAGACATTTTGTCTCATCTCCCATATCTATCTTCTGAGCGTTTTAGACTTTCTGAACTTTTGAAAAAAAAAATACTGATAGATTGTCACCATTTTCATTCTAACATTTTACTAAATACTGTTGTATTCTCCCTTCATTATATTTTAGTGGTCTCTCTACCTTTCTCCATCTTTATCTAGTATTAAATTTACATTCATCCAACTTATGCTGAAAATCTGTAAGCACTAATGAAGTGGATTTTATGTTTTTACATAGAAGATGCAAGTATCATTTTCTTAAATTGTAAAAAATAAAACATGACTTACATAGGGATTAAATATATGAATTTATAATTTAAGTGATGAAAATGGAAGAGAATTGGGGAGCATTTTCCCATTTTTAAATAGAAAAAGACATCTTCACCAGGAAAGAAACTCAGAAGCAATGACAAACAAAATTACTAGACTTAGCTTAGCAAAAATGGAGAAATTCTAGATGACCCAATATTAATGAAGTGAAAAAAAACTACATAGCACATATAATAGATTATTCTATATTAACAGTCCTCCAATAGTTATAAAATCCAATAGAAACATGGATAAAATAAAGAGTAAATTTATAGACTAAAGGCCAAGAACCAAATAAAAAAAATACCCAATCACTCAGCATTACTCCAATTATAGAGGAATGAAATTTTAAAAGAAGTCAGCATTTTTCAACCGATAAAATTAATAAAATCCAGGTGAGTGAGCGTATCAAGAAACACTTTTTCATAAACCTTTTTGGGGAATGTGTATTATGACAATCTTTCAGAAAATAATCTCAGAATTTATGAAAATTGCAGATAGGCAAAATACTTAGGAAATTTATTCTGCAGATACAAAAACAATAGTTAATATAGTAATATTTATAAGGATATTAGTTAAATATTCATCCATCATCAGATCTTTGGCTATATAAGGTAGGAGTATATTCCCTTATTCTCCTTATTTGGAGAATCCAAATTTCCATCTTTGGAGAATTTGGATTATTCTCCAATAAAATAAACATTTTATTATTTATTATGAAGTATTATTAAAATGTTGTTATAAAATAAAAGTTTTATTTGGAGAAAGTCAATGAAGAAATGAACAAAATTCATGTGGTAATAGGTGCTATTTGGAAAATAAAAAATGATATAACTTGAGAAATGATGTAATTAAGTAAATTAGTAATTAGTAATTAAGTGTTGCAGAACACAGCATAATGCAACTTTTATAATAAACATACCTAAAAGGGGCCTCCCTGGTGGCGCAGCGGGTTTAGCGCCCGCACAATGAAGCATATGCCGCACAGCAGCAGGAGTTCCATCCGGGACCCACTTGGCGCAGCAGACCTCTCCTGCCTCGCCCGCTGCGCCCCTCAGCAGTGTGTTTCAGTCTATCTGCCTGTTCTGCATCCCACTCTGTCTCTGGTGAATCCTCTGGCCTGTATCCTAGCTCTTGCGTGCATAAATAAATAAATCTTAAAAAAAAATATTCTCCTGTATGAAATTTGATGTGATCAGCACACAATACTATCATAATAAAAACAATATTATCAAAATAATATTTTTTTCAAAATAGCTTTTAGTAAAATTCTGTCAAAATATGATAGTATGTAGCTCCGGTCTGTCCTTGCTGCCGCTTTCTGGTATAAGCTACCTCGATGAGTTTATTAATTCAGAGCATAAGTGAGATCCTGTTTGTGTCTTTCCGCAGAGGAAGAAGTGCAGATTCTCCCTACCCCACAAGGAGACCTGAGATGATCATGGACAGCCTGGGTAGTCGATTCTGACAGTAAATTAAGTGCATTTGGGTTTATAATTCCTTCTGGGGTTTTAGCCATTTTCTGGAATTTTATCCACTAATGTCTGGTGGGCAAGAGAAGATTAGCAGAAATTCACCTGTCAAATAGAAGTGAAGAAAAATCTGTGTACACTTTTGACAAAAAAAATTATCAGCTTTAATTAAGTTACACCTTGATTTCATTTGCAGCCTTTGTCATAATTTTTGATCTTTCATTTGTGTTTATGGAAATCCTGAAAACTAAGACAATCATTTTGAAAATCTTTTCAAGCCTTTTGTTTTACACCTTGCATAATTTTATTTCTAAAGATTCAATCAAGTCTTCTTTGACAAGCTTTATTCTGTGTTCTCAGGAAAACATTGACAGATCCAGGAGAAGACTCAGACTATAAGTTGACGAAAGATTCTTATAATGAAGGCAAACCCAATCATTTGCAATGTCCATCAATTTTATCAGTATTCCAGTATTACTGAAATTTCCATGTAGAGATTAGAAGTCATTTTTAGACTGTGAGTGAAAAGGACTCTCTAAGGCATTTGGTTTTAAAGTCACATTGCTAACCTAGAATGATCATTATGTCCTCTTAGGTAAATTTCATTTGGTTTACAAGATTCATTTCCTCAATATTTACTGACTACTTACTTTGTGCCATATAATTTTTTAGCCTAAACAACCGTGAATGAAACAAGATTCTTGCTCCCACAAATCTTATATTGTAGGAAAGATAATAACTAAATTTCAGAAAACAAGAGAAACATAGTATCTGTGGTAGGGAAGAAGACTATGTTCATCATGGTAGTCAAGGAAACTTCTCCAAGCTTCTGAACAGAGAACAGAGAACTGACATTGGAACAGAGAAGTGAAAGGAGAGCTAGTGAAACATGCAGTGTAAGGTGAGAAGAGTCCTGGAAGTGGACAGTGTCTAAGGTAGGATTTAGACATGAATAAGACCAACGAGATTCTGTTCCATTCATCCATTTTGAATAAGCTGATTCCTTCATCTTGCCATGCCCAAACCCCTATAATAGCATTAATCTATGTAGTTCAGCTGGCATTAAAAGTATTAAGTGTTATAATGAGAAGTTGAGATGCTTATTCCCCACTTAAGACTCAGTGCTTCAGGTCAGAGAACTTGTCCCACACTTCTTGATATATCCAAACTCAAAAATAGAACTCTCACAAAACAAGCATGTGAGAAACACTTCCCAAAGACCATGATGTGACATAATGATCTGTGCAGCTGCCATGCCTTCCTGGAGCATATCAGCTTTTGACTAAAGATACTCAACAATCAGAAATGAAAAACTAGACTCATTCATAGGAACATGGATGGATCTGGAGGGGATTATGCTCAGCGAAGTAAGTCAGAAGGCAAAAGAA
>JAGFMF010011828.1:1777246-1818505 GCA_019455555.1 Galemys pyrenaicus
GGAAGATGGGAGCACGAGGGACTGAGGTGATGGTGCACTGGTGAGATGGGGATGGGGAATACATGGGGATTACAATTGATGGCAAGTATATGTAAATTTAAAAAAAAATTACATTAATAATAAAAAATAAATAAGAGTACTGAGAGATTCTGGATATTTAAAACTATATACATATATACTTATTAATGTATCTATTTTGTATTTTTATATACATATATATTTTGATTTGGTTTTATCTGACTGATTTGTTTCTCCATATTCCACATGTGAACAAAACCATATTTGTCTTTCTTCTCTGGCTTATTTTACTTGGTATATCCCCTTGAGTTCCAGCCATGTGTCACAGTTGGTAAGGGTCCATCTTTGTTTATAGCTGAGTAGTATGTCATTAGGTTGTTTCCATAACTTGGCCATTATAAATGGTACTGCAATGAACATAGGAGTGCATATATCCCTTCTAATTAGTTAGTGCTTTTGCATTCTGCAGGTAGATAGCTAAGAGTGGAATTGCTGGATTGTATGGTAGCTCTATTTTTAAAAGTTTAAGCTATCTCCATATTGTTTTCAATGGCAACTGGAACAGTCTACATTCCTGCCAAAAGTTAAGGGTTTCTTGAGTTCCACATCCTCACCAACACTTGTTTCTGGACTTTGATATGAACCATTCTCACAGGTTTGCCATCTCATTGTGGTTTTGATTTGCATTTCTCTAATGATAAGTGATGATGAGCATTTTTCATGTGCCTGTTGGTCATCTGTGTTTTCTTTGTCTTATACATACACATGTATTTATATATTAGGTTTGAAATACCTAATATAACCAAGTGAAGATGACAATTAAGTAATCGTATGAGTCTGAACCTCAGCAGAGATGACAACATAAATTTGGGAGTCTTTGGCAGAGAGACAGTATGCTGTTTAAAGTACTGGGGCTGACAGATGACTTAAGGAGAGAATTGAGAGCAGAGAAGGGTAAGAATAATTTAGTAATAAAGAATTGCAAACCACTATCTATAGAAAATTGGTTGAATAAATTATGGATGATGCATACCACACATTTTCATATTTCTATTAATAAGATTAATGTGTACACACATATACATACATTAGCTTCCTGGGATATTCAGTATATATATTTTAACCTGAAAAAACTATATTTCAGAGTAACAGATGATTTGTTCATATTTTTATAAAATAAAATATACAGAAATATGTATGTATAAGTTTATGTACTAGAGACATTCTAAATTATTAGGAATAGATTAACTTATCCTATCTAAACATTAAATTTGTATTTTATTCATGCAAATTTAAAAAAATCTAGGGAAAAATGAGAGAGAGAAATGTGTCTATTTAGAAAGGAATGTTGGACAGCATATTTATGACAGTAGCAATATCCCTTCAAGGTTGTACTTATACCCCTTTGTATCGTTCCTTTAATTTTTAATATCTCCTCCCTAGTACTTTTACTCTCAACTTGCATTTCAAGGTTTACCTAGGGGGACTGTCCTTAGGCTACAGAAATTGCTGTGTCTGCCCAAGTGAGGGCTGGGATGTCCTAGGAATTCGTCTTCCCCTGGACAGACACTAACCAAAGTCTGATGGCTAAGAAGTTGTGAGTGTAGAGCTCCCCTGTTACCTAACAGGGGACATTCAGAAATATGATCTAAGCTGTCTCCTTAGCATCTCTGCAGGACTGAATCAAAGTTCCCTATCTTAGGACTTGGTTTAATATCACACTCTAGTCTGGTCTCCTTCCCTTCTGAGTCTCACCTTCCTACTGTCTTCTAGCATTTTTCTGGACATATTTCCTGATAAACATATTTACATATATACTTATCTGAAAGTCTTTTCCAGGGGATCCTGCCCAAAACAATGACCAGTGTATTTTAAGTGCCAAGAGATGTCACCGTAACTCTAGACAGTCCAGGAACCATAAGAAGGGTAAGTGGTTTAGAAGGATTAGATGCTCAGACTTTGGAGTTCCAGACTCTGCCACTTACTCTCTATATGGCCCTTCGGCAATTCACCAGACTCCTTCATGTCTTTGTTTTCTTACCTGTAAGACCACTTTCAAAAATTAAGATAATGTATTTAAAGTGCATCTAGCACATGTTAAGCACTCAATGGCTTTTAAAAAATAACAATGCTTTTATATAAGTATTGTGATTATGTATGCTGTTGCATTTCTAACAAAAGGAGGAGTTTCCTTAGATGAAAATTTATAATAGCTATGAAGTCTTCCTTAAGATGAAAGCTGCTCTTTACAGAACAGTATTTTATTATGTATAACTCATGAAGTAAACAATCATTGATTCTAATGGAACTTTTCACAGTATGAATAATCTACCATTATTGTCTAAAAACGTCCACATGCAGAGAAGTAGTAGATGGTGCATTAGAGTAACATTTGGTCTAAAGTTTCAGCAAATGCTATTTTTACTAATCAAACCAATGACTATCTGGCATAATATAAATAAGAAAATGAATCAAAAATAAAAAATTGTATCTTTCTAAAACCGTATCACATTTTTAGATCTGAACATTATGCATATCATTTAAGTAACACCCCTATTTATGGACTGGTGGAATGGCCATACTCTGTTGGTCTAGTTTTACTTTTAAGAACTTTGTTAGAGTAACTCAACTGTTCTATCTTCTATTTGGATAGTCTTATCATCCTGAAGCCCATTTTTCTTGGATTTACTTCTATGGAATTAATTTACATGTGAATTTATCTTATAATAATGCCTAAGTTCTGTAATTCCCCTGGTTGGGGTTCAAGTAAAGAAAGCTAGCTGATATTGAATTCTATTTATTACAAACAGCACTTTTCCTGGAAGTTTCTAATTTCATTTCATATTAAAATCCCCCTGTTGTAATTGCTGCCATTGTCCCTATGTTTTCCACTAATTATTCTAACTAGAGTAAATTCTCAATTATAGCAGGACTATATTTAATCAGTGGATTTTCCAAATCCTCTTTTTTTTGTATATTCTTAACCATTTAAGTGTTTCCTATTTATTATAGTTACCAGTTGATAATGATAATAGTGAGTTCACATTAAAATAACCAGGTTGGTATTTTTATAGAAATTCCTAACAGATAGCCTGATTGCAATGAATGATGTTAACCATTTGTGGATCTTAATCCTTTCTCCATCATCATATATAACTTCAAGTTGAAATGCTACACGTCATCCTTAAATATATTAATTTTACCAAGAGATAGGCTGCATGTGTGTTTTTTTTTTTAAGGCCTAATGTCACCCCCATTCCATACTATCTATTATGAAATTGCACATTCTTGGGATAACAGAACTTGGAAATTTTATTCATGAATTTGAGAAGATTAATAAGTTTTTACAGAGAAGAGTCCTTGAATAGGTTTAGAAATTAGTTTTGAAAGAGGTTAAGTGCAGTGGTTTAATACTGGGGTGAGGGTTGGATTGGAGACATGGGGATGAAAGAATTCACCAGAGGCAGAGTGGAGAACAGAAAAGGTAGATTTATTGAATACACTGCTGAGAGGAGCAGCGGGCCAGAGGGAAGAAGAGGTCATCTGCCCCTAGGATTTGGGTTTCACCCTGATAACTTGCTTTCCAGTTTCTTTCACAACTGGGGTGTCAGTCTCTGTCTCTGCAGGTTATTTGCTGAGACATCAGGTTTGGGTGGGCCTTCTGCACTGGAAGTGTCCTGCCTAGTTGTTTGGCCTGTTTATGAATTCTTGGAAATTCTCCACAGTCCAATGTTGGTCACCTGGGCCTGAGGCCAGGCTCTCATGGCAATACTAAGAGATCCCCTTCCTTATCTATTGATATTTTGTGTCTCCCAGCATTGTTTAGCTGAGCAAAGTATAGGTACTAAGTTTAACTCTATTAAATGACATCCTGGTGTTAAGGACAAAGTCATATATTACAAAAAAACAATCGTTTTTTAATCAAAGTATTTTTTTTTTAATTTTCTGAGTCCATGACTTTCAAAAAATCTTACCCTATTATTAGGTTGGCAAAAATGTATGCACTAGGGTCCTAATCTTCATTTATTTGCTTTACTTACTAACTTCAAGTCTTTTTCACATCAAGATGTTTTTTAAAGCTGTTTTTGACTCTGGAAAACACCTATTGTTTTCTATTCCCTCTAAACACCAGGTTTCTGTACTCAATGATTTCCTTCCACTCTACCATAAGCATTTCTACACCCTCTTCTTGCCACGTTTTCCTTATGACCAAAATACTAAAATAGATTTATTTTAAAATGTGATTGCAGCCTTCTCTAAACTTGTCCCACTCCTTTCCATTTTTCCTTTAAGAAGATTTGCATTGAAAGGTAAACCCAAAGGAATTCTAAATTACTTTCATTTCTTGGAAGGTAACAAAGGACAGGATGTTCTTCAACAAGCATGTTTCTGCAGCATGAGTGAACTTAAAAAGATACTGGTAAGTAGAGGAGCAACATCAGAACAAAATGTGGAAGGTGATTGATTCATATGTGATTAATCCCATGATTAATATGCAACACTACCAGGTAGCAACAGTCAAATACAAAGTCCAAATGTCAGCTACAAGTGCTTGTTTTTTAAGAGTTAAAAAGCTACACAGTTGACTGAAATCTTCACCAATCTTTCCCCAGTTATTATCAATGATGATGCATTTAATTATCAAAGCTACCAAAGTTGGATAACTCTAATGTTATTGGCCATATCTTAATTTTTAATCAAATTCTTCTGGCTAAGTCCATGCTCCTTGGTTTTAAATGTCTTTTCCTACAAGCACATAATATATTTTGAAAAATAGTCATTACATCCTCCTCATCATCACTTTAGACAATTTTGACACATTTTTGGGGAAGATGTAAGTTTGGCAAGCTAATAATCTCCTTTCTATTATATTTAGGATTCAGGGACTGTTCTAGGCTTAGAAAGAGCTGCAGAACATGCCAAAGTTTCCTCAAGATTGTCTTTATGTCTGAGAATTTCACACATTCAGAGACTTTGATTCTATAAAATGTAAAATGTTGTAGGTAGCTGAAAGGATGTGATTAAATCAGATACCTCTATCCAAATAATTTGGGGCACAAATTTCAAAGGAAATAAAGGGCGTCTATTTCAGAGTTATTTGTCTTTTTCTATAGCCCCCTCACTCTCAGAACTTTTGCAGGTATTACAGAAAGTAATTTTGCAGGTATTACAGAAAACATTTTAATGCTAAGAGTATTTGAAGAGAAAAAAGCTACATAAATTCCAACACGACATGTAATATTCATTATAATTGAGAAGGATCAATCAAGAAAAAAATTGGGTATGCAAATAGAGCCAGATATACACTTAAAAAACATGCAAGTGACCCATAAATTTGATTCAGCTTTCAAATAGCCAATACAAGAAGGGTCATCTACCCAAAATACTCTGTCCATTAGCTGAAATAAACAGCTATTTACAGGACAGAGATTTATGAACTAACATCAGATTTTTCTGGGAGGATCTTACAATGTATGTTATAGTATTTCTGCACTTGGGAGAAATTTTAAGGATGGAATTGATGAAGGCTGACTCCTTATCCTTGGTTTAGCAGAGGTAAGAGTGAATTAGAAAATTGGAATAAAGTGTTCCTAGGCTAAATAATGTATGCAAATTACTGGTAAAAGTAATTATTTTTCCTTACTGTATCCTAGTTCTTTGAGGGTAGGATTTGCTTTTTTAAATCATAGCACGTTATAGTTGGTTTTCATTTAAAGAATTATATGAATGCGTCTCTGCTTTTCCGCACCAAGCACCTATAGCCAGGATGGCAGTTTTCTACCTTTGCTAATGTGTTAAGGATTCAGTTTCCTGGGGGCTTCAGAAAAAGCAGCACATTTGATCGGCTCTAGAGAAATGGGTACAGGGAGTGTTTCAGTGACTGGCTAATATTTGTCAACCTTAAGATCTGAAAGTTGTTGTTTGAGGTCTATGAGACAGATCTCTAATAAGAATTTGTTAAACTAATTTTTCCATGTTTCCTTCATTCATTTCAAAACTGCTGTCATGCATTCCAGAGGCATGTACTTGTTTTTAAAATAAGCATGCAAGACTAATATAATTTTGCTTGGGGTTAGGAATTGAAAGACTTGTGCTTAATTGCCAAGAATTAGCTATATAACCTTAGCCAAATCCTTCTCTATATAACCTTTTTTCTGGTAATATAAAGTAAAGATAATTACCTGCCCCCGCTAACACCTCCACCAACCTAGTTTTCAGTCCATTATCACTGACTTTACTTTCTGGTTTTTACTATGAATATACCTATTTGGAAGCTGCAACTATGTTTTATTGGTTTGTATCTTAAGTGCTTATCACAATGACTATTAAACTGTATACCCAGTAAAATGTCCATTGGTTTAGTGAATTAATGGAAATATTTGGAAAGTTTCACAGTGCTAAACAAATGTAAGCTATTAGAGGAAATCAGGTAGAACTTCACCGTGTTTTTCTTTCCTTAAGGATAGTAGTTCTTCCAGTGGCCTAAATGGCACTAAGTAATCAGTACCAGTTTGTACAGAGATTGGACAGCACCTGGATGTTGGTGCATCTCATACTCTCATCCTTCTAGAAGTGTCTTCATTTCAAAGACCTTGGCCTTCCTCTGGATCATCTGTGCTTCGGTGTCTGTCATACATTGCTCCTCATACACAGCCATGCTGATGCTGTCAAACAAAACCTGTAAAAAGATAAAAATGCTAAATATTTATTCTGTAGCATTTTACACGTGTCTAGCTGCTCCAGGTTTGCATACTACTTTTCTGTAACTCTAAGTTATTGAGCTCTTGTATGTCAGGCAGCATGTATTTACATGTACTAACTCATGGTACTCTCACATTTCTATGGAACGGCTTCCTTGGGAAAAAAAAACTGATCATCTTGCCCCAAGTTCACACAGTGGAAGAGTGGTGGAATGCAGGCTCTCGCCTGAGTTGTCTGACTTCAGTGCAAGCTTCTAACCACTAAGCTATGCTGCCTCTTGACTGTTTTAGTGGTTCTATTTTTTATAATCATTTTTCTTGTGGGAAACAGTAATAATTTTAAAGCTTTTTCACCTAACTGTAAAACACTTACCTCTCACTTCTACAGTTACCCAAAGTCTAACTTGCATTCTCTCTGTGTGCATATTCTGGTAATGAGAACTCTATAGGATTCATATGTATGTATATGTCGTGCATATATTGAAATAATTGGATTTGGAAGAATGTTTTCATTTGCCCATACATCAAAGGGATTGCTATAGCAAGTTCAAAAAAACAAAAACCAGAACTCTACTCAAAATCATACACTAAAATTCTAAATTAGACAAATGTTCAGCTTAAGATACAGTTGACCCTAAGGTAAGGAGTTATTTTATACCTCGAGCTTGTATAAAATTTTATAGTCTGTTATCTATCTTGACATCAAGTTGATGACAACTAACTGTATTGCTTGCTAATTCAAGAATTTTGTAAAGTAAATGAGTTTGTACTTGTATGTTTCCCTTTATAACGGGAGATCTCTGGTGTTAACATCAAATTTTAGCAAATTAGTTCCAGTATTTTTTCACTGAGATGACTAAAGGAGTGGAAAATCAGTTACAATAAGTAAAACTGTTAGAGTATTTCAGAAAACCAGTTTTTCACACCTGTTACTATTAGCATATAAAAGCTACTATTATAAATAAACCATACATTAAGCATAGTTGAATTACCCTGAAACTATAATCTGAAGGGGTTGTAACACTTAAGAACTGAGAGTATGAAAAAGGCAGAAGCATTATAACTCAAACATTACACGACACTTCTTATTTTGTCTATAAAAATAGAGAAAGCCAATGTTTTATTTGCCACAGGGATGAGGGAAACATTGGTGAAATAAATTTGATAACATGACTCATACTTCATTACAAATGATTTTCCTAAATTCACAACTTTCACATTTGGCTGAGCTAAAAAAAAAAGAGAAAATCCAACCCTAAAAAAGGAACTTTCACTTGATGTAAGTAGGCCAAGTCACATGGCCCCTCCAAATGAGGGAGTTGAAATGAGTACATTTTTCTAGCTGGGAAAATATTTTCCTTAATTTATTGAGTTAAATAATTTACCCCTGGTGATGTTTGGGCCAGGTTATGAAATTTTCTTTTACAAGAATTACACAAATTTTTTTTAATGTAACATACATGAAACATTTTTTTAAGTCTTAATAATAAAGACAAGAATAAAACTTACACTGCTTCAATGTCTTTCGTGTCTTTTTCTCTTGTATGTACCGTTTAGATTTCTTAGATGTTCTTTTCAATTAGTCTTTTACTTAATGGAGTAACGTGTTCACCAAGTTTAGCACTCTATGGAAGTAGTAAGTGTAATTAATGAGGACAGGGTTATTTAAACTGCTTCCCCGTTCTCCTCTGCTTCCTCTCTCCCAACCCCCATAAACAGTGGCAATGTTTATTTTTAAAACTATGAGGAATAAGGATAAGGACAATAGCCTAGACTCTGCACCTGGAAAATTATAGTATATGGCTCTGGAGAGATACTAAGTCACATTTGAATTTAAGACTTCTAACTAAACCCTTTTAGCCTTTCTCCCTGGCTCAGACATGGATAAGGGGTGAGTGAGAGACATGTGCATGAAGTCTTTTTATAAACTGATATTTTCATCGTGTATTTTTTTTCCCGTGAAACAAAAGAAATAGAAATACAAGTGCTTGGGACCACATGCTTTGGAAGCTTAAAAGCCCATTAATAAACACGTTTCCGCGGTTGGAGGGATCCAGATCACTTTTTAAATAAATCTCGCCAGAAGACTCTCCTGGAAGGGAGACTGAAGTCACTCTCCCTCCCCAGGAGCCCAGAGAGCGGAGGGAGAAGGAAGACACAGCTCCCCATTTGTACGTGGAATTCCCTTTCTCCAGACCCCCTCCCCCCTCCCCAAGCCTCTCTACCAGGAGGATCTGGCCGCCCTGGGAGGTAGCTGGGAGAAAAGGCACGCTCACTCCTCCATGGCAAAGTCTTTGGTCTTTTCCTCCTGGTCGCCCACTCTGTAGCGCAGTTGCACGCGCAGGAGCCGGTGGTCATCCCGAGAGGGCAGCAGCGTGATCTCTCCGGAAATGTCAGTATCTTGCTCCACTTGCACAGGCTCGTTCAGGTACAGGAGTGCCTGCTTCCAGTGCGTGACCGGGTGAAAAGGAGAGGTGGACAGCACCAGGGGTTTCTCCGAGTCCCCTCCAGGGAAGGTCACCTGGAACCAGACGGCAAAGCCGTGCATGGGCGCCGAGCCATAGCAACTGAAGCGGAAGCGCCCGCCCACTCCGGCTTCTAGCTCCTGCTCCAGGCCGGCGCGGGACAGATCGAGCTGAGCAAAGCGCTGCGGCCGGGCCAGCACATCCTCGCCGGACAGGCTCTCCACCATGATTTCCGAGCGGCCCATGAGGCAGCGCGTGGCGAAGCTCTCCAGGCAGCTCATGTCCACACCGTAGTTTTGTTTCACCTGGCTCCAGAAGCCAAGGCGCAACTCCAGCATCTGGTCGCTGATGGGCGCCACGAAGAGCTCGGCGGAAGCAGGTAGGAGAAGACCGCCCTCCTTCAGCCACTTGGTCCGCGCGTGAAGCACAGAGCTCAGCATGGACTCGTGCAGGAGTCCATAGCCCATCCACTCGCTCACGATGGCGTCCACCTGCTCCGGCAACTCCACCGTCTCTACCGGCCCCGGCAGGACGTGCACCCGGTCCTCCAGCCCGTTGAGCCGCACCACCTCGCGGGCCTGTTGCCAGATGGCACTGGCCTCCACCGCGTAGACGCGCCGGGCGCCGGCCTGGGCACAGAAGATGCTAAGAATGCCGGTGCCCGCGCCCACGTCCAGCACCGTCTTGCCCCGCAGCGCTGCCCAGTTCCGCAGGATGGCCAGGCGGTAGGCGTCGGTGCGGACGCGGTCGGCAATCATCTCCTCGTGGACTGATACGTCCGAATAGCACTCGTAGTACAGCTGATCCCGCTCCTGCTTGGTCCTCCGGGGTCGCGGCAGGGTCGCCTCCTGCTCTCCGCCATCTTCCTCCTCAGTTCCCTCCCCTCCTTCGCTGCCGCCCCCCGACTCAAGCTTTCTTTTCTTGGGCTGCGACATCTTGGCCGCTGAGGCCGGCTCCCGGCGGGCGTTGCGCGTCCTCGCGAGGACTTCTGGGACTTGTAGTGCGTTCTCGCGCTTCCCACGTCCGGCGGGGTAGTGGGGCGGGCGCGGCGGAATACTTTGGAACTCACCTGTTTTGTCCTGGGAGCCTTCTCCCACCCAATTTTTGTGACTCTGCACGTTACCCCGTCCTTCCTTTAGCTAAATTATTTTTCGCGTTCTCTCCATTCCTAAAGTGGACACATCCGCCTAAGACTACAATTCTGCCTTTGTCTATCTGCCTAACTCCCAGGTTTTTTTCTCACCCAAATATCTGGGCGGCACCTTTCACAGACCTTACCTGAACTGTTGGCAACTCTTAAAACTGTTCACTCGTGGTGATTTAGAAGTCGCACTACACGTTTTTCTGCCCTGTTTTCAGGAGTTGGGGTACAAGGAAGGTGTAGATGAAACTAAGTGAAAGTCTAATAGTGTAAAAACCTAAGATCATTGCGTCTCATTCCAGGGAGACGCTGGAGTAGGGCAAGTTACACTACTCCTGCCTTCAGTTACCCATTCCTTACCTACAGGAACTGCAAAGACATGTTTCTGGTCGTTATTGTAGTAGAATAGTTACTTGGTTTAGTCCTGTTCTGGTAATTCTGTTGCTCCTTCCAGAGTTATATTTTGCAAGGGTTCAGACTACTCACAGTGAAAAGCAACCATGGTGTGAGACAGTGAAACCCACTGTTGGGTATATTCTGGTAAACTATTCCAATTATTTTCTCTAGAAATAACTGAGTCCTTCATGACTTGGGATCACGTTCCCTCTGAAATTCATTTATTTATTCGTCTCCTTATCTGGGCAAGATTGTTGCTTCCGTTTCTATTCCTCTTCTGTTTTTCTTTGCTGTGTATCAGCTATTAATCTCCTCTTTCTTGTTCATGATAGAAATAAAATATATGTGTGATGCCTACTTGAGTGTCTGTTCTTAGCAAGTAAGGTGAAAATAACATTTTCTGGGGCCTCCCTAGTGGCGAAGGGGGTTAAGTCACAGCCCTATGAAGCTATCCATAGCCACTGAAGTATGAGTTCTATCCCTAGCAGGGAGCTGACCCACGTGGCACAGCAGACCTCTCCTATTTTGCCTGCTGCTCCCCTCAGCAATGTATTTCTGTCTATCCACCTGTTCTGTTCCGCACTCTGTCTCTGGTGACTCCTCTCACCCCTCACCCAGTTCTTGCATGCCTAAGTAAATAAATCTTTAAAAAATAACATTTTCAGTTTAAAAAAAAATCACATTGAAGAAAGTTTACATTTATTTCTTGTAGTATCAAACTATTGGGCCTGTCTTCTGTGTCTGGGGGAAAGTTTCTTCACCCCATTCTCTATTAATCCGCCATTTAATGGAATAGGCTTAGTTACTTGACATCTTCAGATGTACTTCTAACTCTGGTTTCTCTATCAGGGCTGCTTATTAGAATCCTCTTTAGAGCCTTTAAAATATACCTATCTTTGTGTCCCTCCTCGAACTAATTAAATCAGAACCACTCCAATGGAGCCTGGGCATATAGTTTTAAAAGCTCCTCAGGGAAGTTGAGCAGCTAGAATGAGAACCACTGTTGAAATCTCAACTGAAATAATCTTACTTCCTTGTTTTCATTGGCTAAATTATCATCTTTTAGTGTCCTGCTGATAATAACTCATTTAAAGCTAAAAATCGTCAGAAAAATTCATCTTTCTGCTCCACTTAATATCTTGTTTTAAGAACATAGAAGACTGAGCAGGACATGGGATTAGAATGTCTGTTTGTTTTATGTAAAATTAAATTCCAAGGAACTTGGATTTCTGTTTTCCCCACTATTATAGGTCACAACAGAGTGTGGCACACAGAGAGAGTACTGAATAGCTCATCTTCAATAAAACCTACTGTGAAACAATTAATTCTTATAGAGGAAGGAGCAGAGAGTTTTGCTGTTTGTAGTTTGGTATGACAGTCTGACTCTAAGATAAATCCAGATAGACACTGAATTTAGGATGCTCCAAATGTGAGAGTTGTTTTTCAAATACACTTACCCTTTTTAGATTTAATAATGGGAAATCCAAAGTATTATTCCCAGAGAAGAAATGGCAAGCTTCCCTTCCTGCGCTTTGGCTGGCTATGGGAAGGGATTTCTCTAGTCATCTTCTCTTACCACCCAGAGTTGTTTGCACTGCAACTCAGCAGCAAACAACCTGTTTGGGAGCAGAATCAGACCTGTATTGGCAGAGAGGTCTCTGTTTTCATCTTCTACTTGCCACATTAATTTAATGTTCAAAGCCAATATTTTTCAAGTAAATGGATCTTGAAATTGATTGAGTACATCTTCACTGGCATTTTAAAAAGAAAGTAGAGTAGAAAGTATAAAATGCATGAAATGAGTAAAGGTGGATATTATTCTGTAAAATTTGTTTCAATGAATGTACTTCTTGCCACAGGCTATGATTAAAATGCTTGAAACCCATAACTTACTGTTTCCCAAAAGCACAGAGAACTTTGACATTGCTGTACCTTTTGCTTTGAGTCCCTGTAATCTTGTCTTTTCATTCACCTTTATAGATAATGATCAAATGCTATAATTTACTTATAGCTTTTTAATTAGTCAGTGGTGCCATAATACTTACATGCAATTCTCATCACAATACTTTTGCACTTTTTATATAGGTAGTCTTCCCTTGCCAGGCTGTGGACATTTAAATGCTAAGATTTTGTATTTTTTACCTTGATAACAAGAACATAACATGTTATGCTGGAATCTGAACCATTTTTCCAGATTCTCCATCCTGAGTGTACTCAAGATCACAGATGTGTTTGTGTGATTGGGAGAGCTTTGATAAACTTTCTGTGTCACATCCATGCATGCATTTATGTAATCATTCATTCATTCAACAAACATTCTGGGCTTACCTGCCTCACCTAATATTCTAGAGATAGGGAAACAGTCAATAAAGAACAACAAAAAGACAAAATCCCTACTCCCAAGCCAAGGGACATTATTTTTATGTATATTCTTATATTTCTTACTTAATCAAATTATTATTAACTTCCAACTTTCTTTTCTATTTTATTTTATCTTGAATTTGCTGATGTGATTTCCCCTTTAATTTGGAAGTCTGTTGTTTAAAAATGTATCTTAGTGCCTGTAAAAAGATTGAAGGTAGTTCCTTCAGGATTTTAAATATTCATTGTAATTCTCAAAATGTGTGTTGGGGAAGGAGAAAGGAGCAATGACATGAAAATGTTATAAATATCTCTTCGATATGAATATTCATTAAATGATGTAGTTCTTACCATTCTGTAGATACTTGGGAAGCTGCTAGCATAGAAAGAGGCACTCTGTGGGGGAAAAAAAAAATCCTTTAGAAAATTAAGACAAAAGTTGATGACCTTTTTTTATTTTAATTTAATTCAGAGCATCAAACTTAAAAAGCATACGTATATTGTTCTCTTGATGTGTATTATGTATTAGAGATCCATGGCATTTTGGTCCAGCTATTAAACCTAATATTAAACCAGATGAATAGCCAATTCATAGCTCCCTGATGATATTATCATGAAGTTTTAATTCTTTTAAAAAAATGTATATTAGATTGTTTAGGTAGTGTTATAAAGACATTATGAACAATCCATAATTTGTTTTACATTTATTGAGACCTCTTAGAGTATTGAATATGATAGTTTAACAATTCTCACTATACAATCAGGACACATAATGAAAATAATACAGAAAAACAGGGAAGTAAATTATAGTATGGGAGAAAGTAAGGTATCTGTGCATCTGTGGAAGTCAGCATTTACTCACTTGCTCCAAGAATAAGAATCAGGTAATTTAATGAAAATCAGGTATTGAACACAACAAATTATTTAATAAGACCTTTTTCTCCTTTTTGTGGAAATCATTAATGTGAGAGAAAACCAACCATTTGCTTTAATCAGATGCTTATATTCTCAAAATATTTTGATACAAAGAGCATTTAAAGTACACAGACATAAATGTAGTCCTGGTAGCCTGTGATCCTCCAAAGGTGATTTGTAGACCAATAGTATCAGCATCACTTGGCTATTGTTAGAATTATCCAGTCATGGACTCCACTGTGAAGCTAATGAATTAGAATCTCTGGGATTGGGGCTTTGCAGTCTTTGTTCTAACAGCCCTTCTGGTGATTATGATGCCCACTGAGATTTGACTTCACTGGATAGTTTGAAGAGGATAGGACCAGTGTGAGGCCCTGGAGAACTTAAGGAATGGAGGGTCTATTGGTTTTTCTACTGGTATGTAACAAATGACTACAAATTTAGCAGCTTAACACAGCGAACTTTTTATTAGCTAATTATTTTTGAGTTGAAGTCACATTATATTATATAACTTTCAGGTGTGCATAAATATCAATCTATTTCTGTATATACTACATTAAATTCCACTACGTGTGCAATTCTTTCTAAGATTAAGCCCTTTCATGGTTCTCCTAGTGTCTGCGGGGCAGCTCAGGCCCTGCTCCACTGGGATCTCCAGGCTACTATGTACATGTGACCGAGCTCAGTTAAGGCCTCTACATAAACTGTTAAGATCTAGGAAGGCAGATGCAGAAATATCCACTTTTTTAGCCTCTAAAATAAATCTGATAATTCCTTTAATTAAATAGGCCAGTTACCAGTCTAAAACGGTCACCCTCTTTTTTTCACCTCTCTTTACTCTGTGTAGGAGTTGGGGGCATAGTTTCAGATTTCATCCCACACACCCCAGGGTTCTGGGGAACAATACAAAGCAAGCTTAATCAACTTGTCAGTCCTATAATGCAGGTCTGTCTGTTTTGCAAATGATGAGGTCTTTCTCAAACACTTGAGAATAATTCTTGTATTATCCAAGTCTTTCCTACATGTTGCAGATGTTTAATCCAAACAGAGTTTTGTTGCTGATTTGAGGAACTATTGTGTTACTCTTCTAATGTGTTACTCTTCTAATATTGTCTTGTTCTCTACTTGGCTTTTATGCCTTAAGATATCATTGCAGGGGCCTCCCTGGTGGCGCAGTGGGTTAAGCAACGCACTATGAAACAAACCGCAGTCACTGCAGCATGAGTTCGATCCCTGCTGCCTGCCAGGGGGGGGACCCACATGATGCGGCAGACCTCTCCTGCTGTGCCCGCTGCTTCCCCTCAGCAGTGTACTTCCGTTGATCTGACTGTTCTGCTCTCAGCTCTCTGTGGTGAATCCTCTCACCCCCCCATACCTCTGGCCTGTACCCCAGTGCTTGTATGCATAAATAAATACAAATCTTTAAAAAAAAAAAAAGATATCATTGCAAAGTATTGTGGTCATATTTAAGAATTCAATTAATTTTCACTTTTGTGTATATTAAAGCCATTTGTAAAGTGCCATGAAGTGCTATAATTATCATTCTTGTATTGCCAGGTTGTTACAGGGCAGGGAGAGGAGCACCCCAGAACCCCCAAACCTGCCCTCTCTGAATGGGTTCTGCCATCTGCTGCATTAAGACAAACATATAAAACCTTTAATGGAAAGGAACTTTAATACAATTAGGGTACAATACAGAAAGGACAAAGAACATAGTTACTAAGTTAAACATCCAAAGTTACCCATCTCCTTGAGGGTAAAAGTCCAGCCAAATAGGATTGGTCCAAAGCAAGGCCCAAAAGCCTGCCACATGTCTAAAGGACCTTTCAGTAGAGACCCATAGAAAAGGGTCAGAAAGAGCCAGACAAATCTGGGAGGAAAAGAGCAAAATCAAAATCAAGATGAAAGCTGCCATTGTTAACCTCCCCACGGGTCTCTCATCCACATCTATTCCAACCAGTCCAAGACTAAAAAGCAAGCTCAGTTTCTTCACATGTTGCTCTGCTCCACGTGCCTCCTCCAGGTCTCCTTGCTGCTCTCCATCCTGCTTCCTTCCTCCCTTCCTTCTGTTCTCTCTGCAGAATCTTCTCTCCCTGCTCAGCTCCACCCACTTAGGGCGGAACCGGGATTCTGGAACTTCCCTGTTTCCTGGGGACAGCTTGTTACAAGGTTTATGCTTCCTCAGCAGAGTCAACATAAAGAATTACCTGGGAGATTGATTTTGGGCTTTGTTTTTTTGTTTTTAAAATGTCCATTGAGTTGAAGCCTTTTTCCAAATATAGGAAGCAAAATTTAACACATGCTTCCAGGCTTCTCTTTATATTCTCCAGTAGGGTTTACTGCCTGAAGCATGGTTGTCCTTACTGACAGAACTACCTTTTATCTTCTTTTAACAAGATATGATTGATCTATTTTTTAAGTTAATACACCACTGGTTTTGTGTCCTTGTTGTAGGCTTTCGGAATAGGTTAAAGACTCTTTGTGTTGCATTATTTGCTGTGCAGCTATCTTCAAAAATGCAGTGAATCACTGAAATTAATAACTCCGGAAGGGTGCAAAGTGATAGTATTCACACTCAATTACAGAGATGATCTATTACATTAATATTATAGTGATGCTATTTGAAAGCAATATGGTGAATAAAAATAAAGTGGCAGGCTAACAATTTCAGCTTTGGGGTTAAGGAAAAAAATGGAATATATAAGTGGCTAGCAGACATAGTAGCTCAAATGAATATGCCAGATGCCCTTATTTCAATGTCAACTCATAGCAAAGAACATAAGGCAAATGAACTTGAATACCCATTTGATGAAACTAGCTTCTTAAAAACTGAAATAAGTTTTTATAAACTTTGAAAAGAATTGTTAGCAGAAACGATAAGAGTGAGTTTTAATGGAAGTAATCCTCTAAGAAATTACTCCTTAGCAGTTGGAAATATAGAAAAGCAAGATAAATTTGAAATGTCTTGTAAATCCTATCTTACCCATTGTCTTCACTTAATAGATACTTTGGATCTGGATTAAACTGTGCTTAGTTGTCACCCTGAGAAATTCTATTCTTTATGCATTCTCCTCCCACCTATCCTTTTCCTGAACTAATGATTACTTTGCCACCTACAAGTTATGAATGAAATCACTGAGTGCAATTGGTGGGTGGAGTTCTAATCCTCAGATGAGGAGCATGGGTCTCTAATGAGCCTTTCTTGTTCTATAATGGTGACTCTCAGACTTGCCTGAGCACTAGAATCACCTCGCATCTCCTTACAACATGCATAACTGGGTCTTCATACATTTTGTTTCTGTAGATCTGGGAGTGTTATAGGGCAACTGCAACGTGAACTGGGTTGGCCTAACTATGGGTCCCCACTCACGTGCATAAAAGGGACTTATAGTGAGACTCAACTGTAGGCACACACGAAAAAGGCTAATAAAGATTTATTTACAATAATGGGAAATAAAGAAAGGAATGACTCAGGGAGAAAGAAAAATTGGTGACTGTGTCCTACTGTTAACGGAAGTACTCTGGCCCATAACCCAGCTATGGAAGGATAAATCAGGTGGTGCTCAAGGATTTCTAGAGACTAGGCACTTTATTTCACATTCATATGAATATGGACCCAGACAGGACTTTTCTCCGGAATATCTGGGCCCCAACAAAGGCTGGGAGCTCCTTTTATACTTCACTATCTCTACATCTGCTACAGAATTTTTATGGTTAAGGAATAGGGGGAGTTTGCAGGAAAATAATTTCCAAAGGACACAGACCAACCTGACCTGACCTGTTATCTGACCCTTTGAAATGCAGCTCTGTTTAGGAGTGCTGAGACTTGGGCCAAGGATCTAACTTGTTAATTGGGCCCTGCATTGGTATGTTAATTGCACTTAGAGTAAACTGTGACTGGGGAGTTATGTTTCACATCCATTTGTCTAGCAACATTTCTTCCACACTACCAGTTCTGCTGAGCTAGAACCCCAACAGCACTTTGAAGGCTGGGGAAAACCTAGGGCCCCTGAGGCCTACATGTCTGGTTATACACAAAGCCTGGCTGCTTAACTCCACTCTCAGTTTCTACAAATCTTCCCTTCAGTAGTGATGACATGGGACTTGTAGTTCTTGGTGTCTTGGATTTCTGGTCTGGGGTGGAGGTGGGGTCCATAAAACATATTTGTGGAGTTTGTTCAGGATATCTTGTACCCCCAACAGGAGGAGCCAGGTACATTTAGTTTGGATGCACAAATCAGACTCTTAATCCTGTACCATTATTCATTTAAGTTATATTTAATAAAGAGGTTGTGGCTTTTTTAATGAAGTGTATTTCAGCATTTATTTGAATTTGTTATGTTTATACATATAAACCAACTTTAATTATCCAAGAAATACATGAGTAGCAAGAAATATCAAAAAATACAGAAGCAAAAGGAAGAGTTTATCTTCAAACATGACCATTGTATATATTTAAAATATACAACTGGACATTTAGAATTTAACTATAGAAATAGAGCATTCACCTTTGCAATTGGAAACAATTCAATAGGTGCTCCATGGAATTGTTTTTCTTGCATATAATTAGACAGCACAGTATTTGTTCAAATTGGCATTATTTACTGGGTTTGTTAGGGGGAAAGGTAGTTCTGAATGGATTACACAGATGGGTGTGTGGACTCCAACCCCCACTCCAGACCACCAGTGTTCCAGAACCACAAATCCAATAATATGATTATCAAAGAGTGGATCACTGGGACCTGAGGGTGGAGTTGAGCAGCCAGGCTGGCTATAAAACCAGAGGTGAGCCTTGGGCTCTCTCTTCCTTTGGAGCCATCTCACTTGACTCAGAGACAGCTCTCAACACACTATTGCATTCCAGCTTAGAAGATCTGGTAGTGTTACAGGGCAACCCTAATATAAAGTGGGTTTCCCACACTGGGTTTTTCGCCCATGTGCTCAAAAGACTTGAAAGTCTCAACTTTAGGTAGACGTGGCAAATGTTATTAGCACGTTTTATTTTATTAAAAAAAGGAGAATAAAATAGTAATAACACTAAAAAAAAAAATACAAATCCACAAATACTCTACCAAATCTAAGCAATAGCGCGTTAAAAACTGGCTCCAAATCAAATAAAAATGTTTCCCAAAAGAAAAAGTCTGGCTCCTCAATAAAAGGGCGTGTCCAAGGCTCACCTCAATTTTATAGCCAACCTGGCTGCTTAACTCCACTCTCAGGTTCCAGTAATCCACTCTTCAATAATCATCTTATTGAATTTGTAGTTCTAAAACACCAATGGTCTAAAGTAAAAGTTAAAGTCCACACACCCATAATCCATTTAAAACCACCTTTCCCCCTAACAGTAGGATATTTACTGGTTTGTATCCCTGTCTTCCCTTGGTGTTCTTTCTACTTTATTCCCCTTCTTTTGTAAGATAAAACCCTCTAATAACTTTTGTCACGTGTGCCTGAAGTTGGGACTTACAAAAGTCTTGTGAGCACGTGGGTGAGGACCCAGTCAGGGAAACCCACTTTACATTAGGGTTGCCCTGTAACAGGTTCTGTAGTTGCAACTTCAGCTCACATTAGAGGTTGGTAGCTAGACATTCTCCCTGTCCTGCTCTTTGCCAGTCCTCCTTTTCTCTATCCTGTTGGTTAGAATAAATTGATTATTTTTCTTTTTTTTTTTTTTCCATTTGCATTTGTGGCAGTGGGTAGCCAGTCCCACAACCTGTGAGAAAGGTTCTAATACTTCTAGATCCTTTGTATGTTAACATATCAACAAGCATACTAAGGCTTTGTTTATTGTATTTCTTACCTAGAGAGGTGACTGATACCTGATGCCATTTTATTTTTTTATAATGCTCTGTTCTTATTTTTTTTTAAGAGTTAAAAATTGTCTTCTTAAAAACAAAAATTATTTATTCATACAAGAGCTGGGGGGCAGGCCAGAGGCGTGGGGGTGGGGTGGGGGGGAGGATGAGAGCAGTCAGCAGAGATAGAGTGGGGAGCAGAACAGGCAGATCTGAAATAAACTGCTGAGGGGAGTAGCAGACAAGACAGGAGAGGTCTGCTGTGCCATGGGGGTCAGCTCCCTGGCTGGAGATGGAACTAGTATTGCAGGTGCTGCAGATAGCTTCATGTTACTGCACCTTAACCCCTTGTGCCACCAGGGAGGACCCAATAGTCCTCTTCGTTTTCAAATGTCTGTGACCTTTTGTTTGGATGGGTCTTCATAATATTTTGATTTGTTTTTCTCCCTACATAGTTTCTGATTATCCTCTTTCTTTTCATTTTTTCCCCTTTGGTTTGTTTGTTTTTCAACATACAAGTCAGATTCTTAGAGAACTCCATTTTCTAAACTGAATTAGATACAAGCCTGCTTTCAGCCTTTGTCACATGCAGGGGTTAAGGGCTCAGCATTCAGGGTGTAATAGTTACAGGGGAGAAACAGTCATCCACATGTTCTGGTTTTATAATGGTGGGATAATTAGTTGTTAAAATGATTTCCCACCAATCTTCCTCTTTTCTTCTTATTTTCACCTATACTTCTTGTAAGGGCAAGGGTCTGGGTCGTGTCATACAGTGTAATACTGTTGCTTTTCTTTTCCCACTATTTGGTTTGCATTTTGCCTTCTTGGTCTGCTGTCAGCTACCATTAGTCAGTTATTACTTAAGTTTCTGGCTTCAAAACTTGTTCTTTTTCTTGAATTTTCTGTTCTCTTTGTCCTTTGTCCTCGTAGTTTTGTGCTTTAAAATAAAACACAACGACTCCATTAATGGCATGGATTCAGCAAAGCGAGAAAGTAAATTCATGTATTCTACCTGTCCTTTACCTGTAGCTAAGTGTTTTTTTTTTATTGGGACACCAGTAAGAATTTAATTCTAGTAACAGGCATTGCTCTTGTGTGTTTACAGATTAGTGAATTTAATTTCAGGGAGATTAAACGGCCAAGAGACTCAAGAGTGGGGAAGCTCTTGCTAATAATGTCAGTTTTGGAGTCAGTGGGTTTGGAGAGTGGGGTCCTTGGGTTCACTCTGGGAAGTTTCACCAGAGCTCCCCTTTCAGTGGCACGCGGCGAGTTCTCAACCACAACACAGACGTTAGCTATATTTAAAGAGCAGGTTGATTAGAAAAAAGGACACTTGCGTAGACACAAGCAGGCAGAAAGAGCTGCCCTGAAAGGAACAGGTTTGCAAGGTTGCAGGTGGGCGGTATTGAGGAGAGCTGCTTCCATGAGGGAGGTCAGTGCAGAGAAGCCCAGCATAGAAGGCTGCTGCCCTGCAGAGGGAGAGAGTTGGTGAAAAGAAGCACTTGCCAAGTTCTTGTATGCATAAATAAATTAAAAAAAAAAAAAAGCACCTGCATAGTCACAGGTGGGCCCAAGGCCTATTACTGAGGGGAGGAGGGGGTGGCACATTCAGACTGCAGCTTTAGGTTTTATGTTGATCTTTTGGTAGGGAGGGGCTCATCTTTGTGTGTGGACAGTTTGTTCCTTAATCTCCTTATCTTTCCCTTCCTGAAACTCCCTACAGCCCCTAGACACCTGCCTGGAGATCTAGGTGTTGGCGCCTGAGGGTCTTCGTTTTTGTAATTGGATTAATGGTTGCTAATCCCTTCTACCCCACCTTCCCCTGAGAGACAGGTTCCTGACCTTGTGGTGTCTCCTTCTGTTTTTTTTTCTATTCTTTATCCTCCATCACTAACATGTAGCTCTCAGATATATAGGGGGGGTGGAGGGTTGGGGGGGTGGGGGGAGGCTCACCTAGGTAAGGAGGTCTCTTGGGGCTAAAACCTCCATCTAAAAGGAGCTCATTCTTTTCATTTCATCAGGGATAGAGACAAGATTCCAGTTTTAGGGAGTGGGAGAGTGGGGACCAGTGAAAAGAAAGTTTGGCTTTGAATGACATGAGGCTGTTCTGTGAAAAACTGACTTTTATCAGATCTATGGCCAGTCTGATTGGACTGTATCCTGGCATGTTCTTTCCTTTATGAACGTGACAAAGTTGTGTTTTGATGATCTATTTGAGTATTTTGCTAATTATGATATGCAAACCACCTGCTTTAAAAGAAGTCTCTGAAACCAAGAGTAGCAGATGCAAATGTGGTGACTTTTATGGGCAAAAGCAGATTTTTTAGCAGCATGTTTTTAAAAAATCAAATATTTAACAGCTGTTTTGAAAAATAAGAGAGATGCTTCCATACTGTTAAACAATGTGCACAGGTAATTCACTTTAAAGCAAAACTTGTAGCCTCATTTGACTGTATTTAGCATTATTAAATTATTATATTTATCAAATTATTGACTAATTCTAAATCTCTGCTCACTAAACCTATTGATTTTTCATGGATGATGAGTGAAACTAGCAAGAGCAATTTTCTAATGTAGCTCATGAATTTGGCTGCGTGGTTTTTTGTACATAGGTGCTAATGGAATTGTTAGGGGGAAAGGTAGTCCTAAATGGATTATGGATGTGTGGACTCCAACCCCCACTCCAGACCATCAATGTTCCAGAACCACAAATCCGATAATATGATTATCAAAGAGTGATCACTGGGACCTGAGGGTGGAGTTAGGCAGCCAGGCTGGCTATAAAACCAGAGGTGAGCCTTGGGCTCTTTCTCTCTTACTGAGGAGCCAGACCCCTTCCTTCGGGAGACATCTCTCTTCCTTTGGAGCCATCTCATTCCACTCGGAGCCAGCTCTCAACGCGCCATTGCTTAGATCTGGTAGGGTATTTGTGGACTTGTATCCCTTTCTTTTTCCCTTGGTATTATTCCTATTTTATTCCCCTTCTTTCATAAAATAAAACCTGTCAATAACTTTTGCCACGTGTACCTGGAGTTGGGACTTTTTAAGTCTTCTGAGCGCACGGGTGGAAAACCCAGTGAGGGGAACCCATTTTATATTAGGGTTGCCCTGTAACAGAATGAATATATATTATTTTTTCTGGAAGTGATGACTAGGACTAAGATCGTTATAAGCTGAGATTTTGGGGGGTGTAATATTTGTAAATTAGAAGGTGAAGTTCTGAGTGGGTAAGATATGTAAGTACATAGAATTTAAAATACAAAAGAATAAAATGAGGCCATTGAAAAAAACCTCAGTTTTCCAACACAGCTTTCATTACCATGCAAATGTCTTATCTTTCAAGCCTAGAAGTACTTTGACCCTGGTAAGGACAGAATATTTGTCCTTTCCCCCACCCATGCTTATGTGGAATCTTTGACTTCCAAGGTAGTAGCACATGAAGATGAGGTCTTTGGGAGGTAATTAAATTTAGTTCACAAGGGTGGGGCTGTCAGTGGTTTTTAAATACAAGAGGAGAGAAAGGTCTCTGGCCCCCTCCAACCTCCAGGTGAGCTTAAAAGGGAGCATCTAGCTATGTGCAAGTCAGGAGGGAGTTCTGGCCAGCAGGGTATCCTGATCTTGGATTTCCACCTTCCAAAAAAGGAAGAAAGTTCATTTCTGATGAAAGATAAAAGAGTAAAGAGGTTGGAAAGGAGGCACCTTGAGGCCAGAGACCTGGAGGTGGGGTAGAAGGGATTAACAACCATTAACCCAAGCAACTATCTCTGGAATCCCTTGTAATAATCTCCAGAGGGCACATGCTTGTAGAATCTTCTCATGTCCCTCCCTACCAGAAGAAGGTTGTATCAATGCAGTCTCTGCACTGGCTCAGGGCAGCCACCTTCTGCCCACCTGTGACTATGCAGGTGCTTCTCCTCACTCTCTCCTCTGAAGGGTAGCAGCCTTCCAGCCTTCCTTTGATGGCACCATGCTGGGGCTTCTCTTTACTAATAACCTCCTTCAGTGAAGTAGCTCTCCTTAAGGCTACCGGCCTGCAACCTTGTAGGCCTCTCTCAGCAAACCTGTCCCTCTTGGGGCAACTCTTCCTGCCTACTTGTACCTATGCAGTGTCCTTCACTCGTCTGTTCCTTTCCTGTACTTTTTCCAATAAACGTGCTCTTAAAAATATCTATGTCTCTGCCTCGTGCAGAAACTAGCCTGGGGAACTTGCCATGTGCTGCTGAACAGGTGGCTCTGGTGAAACCTTTCCCAGAGGGAACCCAAGAACCCACACTCAAAACGACATCAATTTCTGTTGTAAAATCACCCATTCCAGTGCTGCACAGCAGCCCAAGTGGACTTGTGTACCCCCAACATTGCACTTCTTATTCTGAGCCTTGCAGGCCACAAGCTCCAGCTGTTCCTCTCCAGTTGTTACAGGGCAACCCTAATGTAAAGTGGGTTTCCCTGACTGGGTCCTCACCCACGTGCTCACAAGACTTTTGTAAGTCCCAACTTCAGGCACACGTGACAAAAGTTATTAGAGGGTTTTATCTTACAAAAGAAGGGGAATAAAGTAGAAAGAACAGCAAGGGAAGACAGGGATACAAACCAGTAAATATCCTACCAGATCTTGTAAGCTGGAATGCAATAGTGCGTTGAGAGCTGTCTCTGAGTCAAGTGAGATGGCTCCAAAGGAAGAGAGAGCTCACCTCTCTGGTTTTATAGCCAGCCTGGCTGCTCAACTCCACCCTCAGGTCCCAGTGATCCACTCTTTGATAATCATATTATTGGATTTGTGGTTCTGGAACACTGGTGGTCTGGAGTGGGGGTTGGAGTCCACACACCCGTCTGTGTAGTGCATTCAGGACTACCTTTCCCCCTAACACAGGGAACTGTCTTCAGTGGAAGACCAAGGTATGTGAATACATCCCATGTATGTGAAAAACTTCCTCCTCTCAACTCTTGGTGATCCTCTAAGACTCAGTTTTTAAAGAGAAGCTAAAAATTGACAATTTTATATGAAAATACCTAAATTTTTGAAATTGACATCTCTATAATATAACATTCTGTGCTAGCTCAACCCCAAAGCAACTATTTACAGGTTTTGTTTCAATGCAAACATCCTACCTTCTAAGCTCCTTACAGGAAGAATTTGTATTTTATTTTTATTCCTTAGATCTAAAATGGATTGTAATCAATATTTTCTTGTTGATGCTGATTCTACTTGCTTTCTCTTATCCTTCTTTAGATTTAATATTCCCAATTCCATTCATTTGTGCATTATTCTTCAATTGCACATTTTGTTCCTTTAATTGCACTCCTTCGAATATTCAGATTTTTTTTCTTTTTTCTTTATTCCATCATAAAAGAACTGGGTTATAGGACAGAGGTGCACACGAAGGGGTGTGAGGATTCAACAGAGACAGATTAGGGAACAGAACAGGCAAATTGACTGAAATACACTGCTGAGGGGAGCAGCGGCCAAGATAGGAGAGGCCTGCTGTGCCATGTGGGTCTGCTCTTTGGTTGGGATTGATCTCAGGCCCTAGCAGTGATAGTGCTGAGACTTAACCCCAAGGCCACCAGGGAGGACCTGATTTCTCAGATTTCATTGAAGATTCTTGATAGGGGCCTTGACCTAACATTGTGTACAGGTTCTTGGAAACTGTGACTTTAAGCAAAGGAGCTGTGATTGTACAAGAGGCCCCTCCATGAAAGGGGGAGGTACCACGTCCATGCCCCCTTTGTCTGCCACCACCTTGGACTGGGAACTGGGGACAGAGCTGAGCAGCCAGGTGAAGATATAAAACATGGAAGGCAGGTGGGCTTGTTAGGGGGAAAGGTAGTCCTGAATAAATTACACAAATAAGTTTAAAAACTCCAACCCCCACTCCAGACTACCAGTGTTCCAGAACCATAAATCCGATAATATAATTATCAAAGAGTGAATCACTGAAACCTAAGGGTACAGTTAAGCAGCCAGGCTGAATATATAAACCAAAAAGGTGAGCCTTGGGCTCTCTTTTCCTTTAAAGCAATCTCACTTAACTCAGAGCCAGCTCTCAACATGCCATTGCATTCCAGCTCAAAAAATCTAGTAAAATATTTACGAATTTGTATCCCTCTCTTCCCTTGGTGTTATTTCTACTTTATTCCCCTTCTGTTATAAATAAAACCCTTTAATAGCTTTTGTCACATATACCTAAAGTTAAAACTTATTATAAAAGTCTTCTAAGCGTGCGAGTAAAAACCCAGTCAAAAAAAATCACATTTTATATTAAGGTTGCCCTGTAACAGGCTCAGGGGAGACATGTGGAGAGGAAGGGCATGCTTGCTTCCCAACTTTGGAGTTGCACGAGGGACTTGGAGGACATGGAAGAAGTCTATGGAGAGAAATGAGGGACTCTAGGAAGTGATAGGTGGGTGAGAGACCTGTGGGGAGGCTGACAATGGCAACTGTTATCTTGATGTATTTCCTCTTGCACTAACTTTCTGGGACCTGCTTCAGAACTCCTTTTGGATTGTTCCCTCGAGAAGATCCCTTAGACTTGTGGCAAGCTTTCAGGCCTCAGGGACCCACTTAAGGCCAATCCTGTTTGACTGGACATTTGTCCACAGAGGGATGGGAACTTTGGGGTGTTTTACTGGGACACTGATATCCTTTTTTCTCTTCTCTCTCTCTCTCTCTGCACAATATTTAACATTCTTTCATGTTGCAATGAAACTGCATTATTTGAAGATCTGTGTACTTTTGAATACATTGGTGGGAGCTTTGCCCACATTGAAATCAAGATGTCAAATATAAGGAGGGTTTCCTCCAGTTTCTGTTTTGCTTCTGTTTTTATCAACCACTATCTTGATTGTCAGTTCAACAATGGAGCTATGGTACTGCCCTGTGGTCTGGTTTCTGGGTCTTAGTGGGAAGGCTTCTCTTTTATTTATCTATGTGTTCCTATTATGTGGAAATTAAGCTTTAAGTGGCTCTACACCTGTTTATTCATTCTGCAAGCAGTATTGCTAGAGTTAGCAGTTGTTTTTGAGGCCAGTACAGCTTCTTGCCTTGTTTTGTTTGGATTCCTGACATGTTTGCTGATGTACAGTATCTAATAAATAGCAATAATGAATTCTTTACCAGGTCCTGTCCCTCGCTCACCACAATCTTCCTGGAGTCAAAACAGAAAAAAAAAAATGCTTTTTCTCTGGTTTCATATTTAGTATCTCTAAAGTGTTCAATCAAGGTGTTTATAACATGCAGTTAGTTGGCATTTCAAAGACGGAGTGCTCATATGATTTTCTTATGAGTCATTTTTGTGCAACTTTTTTCATCATTTGATTTTCAGGATAGATAAGTATAGTTTTATAGTTTAAAAATAGTATTGAAAATGGACAAAAGATACACAGTGAATAATCTTGTTTCCATCCATTTTTCTGCCCATTTCCTACATCCCAGCTCCAAAGGTGACTACTTTTATTAAATTTCTTATATAGCCTTCCGTGTTTTTTATATATGTATGCGAATACAAAACTTTGAGTTTTAAACAAAATACTCTTGTTCTCCTTCTTGCAATTTTCATCTAACATATTTTGGAACTTCTGCCATATCAAACTGTAGAACACCACATTGTTTTTATGTAGTTGGATAATATTTCATTTGATGGAAGCAACAGCATCTATTCTAGTAAGGTTTTACTGATGAAAATTTGTTTCTAGTATTTTACTAAGTCATGCATACTGCAACAAATAACCTCTTCTAGACCTCATGTCATATATGTGCAAGTAGATTCATAATAGAATAAATTTCCACAAGTGGTTTAATTGGAGACTGTGGAAGTTGAGTTTGACTTATGGGGCTGCAGGTACTAGGAAGGATGCTTTTAGGTTCCCGATCTTGACCTTGAATGGAGTTCCCTCATCTTGTTTAGAATGGGTTGGATCTTGACCCCATGTTGATAACCTTTGGGATTTCAGGGGATGCAAAGAGTTGACTGCTCCACTTGTAATTAGTTGGGTATTTGTACTTTTTAATATATGAAGAATTTAACCAATGTCAATTTGTTTTAAACAGTTACCAATAGAATTTTTTTTAGATTTCATATTTTTAAAAAAAATTTTTTTTGATTGACTATCTCTCCCCGATGGATTTGAGATGCCATCTTCAACATATAATAAATTACTATATGTATTCTGGGTTTTGTACTTGTATCAAATGTATTATTTTGGAAGTTGTTGTAATAAAAAATATTCTTTAAGAATTGTTTCATAATTTGGGCCTCCCTGGTGGTGCAGCAGGTTGAACGCCTGCTGTGCTGTGAGGCATCTGCGGCTCAGCAGCGTGAGTTTGATCCCCAGTCAGGGAGGCGACCTACATGGCACAGCAGACCTCTCCTGCCTAGATCGCTGCTCTCTGCCTATTCTGCTCCTCACTCTGTCTCTGTTGAGTCCTCTCACTTCCCGCACCTCTGGCCTGTACCCCAGCTCTTGCATGCATGCATAAATAAATCTTTATTATTTTAAAAAAGAGTTGTTCCACAATTTATAGAAGTCTTCTTTCTGGTAATGTGATTCCTCCCCCAAAAATAGGTTATAAAATTATATAATTATTATTTGCTGAGGATGTCAATAAGTCATTAAAATTTCCTTTTGTTATAAAACAACTTTCATCAAAACTTTGTGAGAATAACCTCCTTCAGTATTTTCCTTCCGAGCTTAGAATTCTCCAAGTGCCGGTTGGTTACTGTTTGCTTCTATGCTGCCATGGCTTTCGCTATCAAACAATGCTAGAGCAACACAGCCTAATTCCCAGAACTTAATGGTATCACAAAGTGCCATCTGCCGACCGAGAAGTTAATGCAAAGTCCTTCTCTGAAGTAACCAGGAGATCCTGGCACGGTCAAGTATTACAATTTCACTTAGCACAGGCAGTTTGTACTACCAGCCACAGAGTGATGTTACTGGCTTGGGAGGGGTCCTCATTTTCTGCTACAGGCAGGAGAGAATTCAAGGCCATTTCCAGGCAAAGCAGCTTCATTTAGCGACAGTGCGCTTGGAGAGGCGATCCATGTAGGCAGACTCCTTGGGAAAACAACTGCACCCAATACTGGGAATTCCTGGCTAAGATAGGGTGTAGGGGGCTGCTCATCTGACCCCTTTTTGGGATTTCTGCTCTGGTGCCCCCAGGCTGTTGGTTTACTATTGGTCCCTGCAGGAGTTTCTAAGTCATTTCCCCTCCCATTGCATTGGGGGTGTGAGGTTGGGGAGACCTAGTTTTATGGGCCTTGGCAGGAGCGGGAGGGGTACTGCCTTCCCCTCTCTGGGCATTTATCAGCTCTGCTGGCGCTTTATTGTTCCTGCCAGGATTTTCCTGGCATCCTGGATATAATTGGCCATTATGTCTCTTTAGGTATCACTCTCCCTGCCCATTAACTAACAGGTAGACTTAGAATTGATAAGCAATAATATAAATGATAACAAAGCCAAAAAAAGATCACTATTGTTAATGATAATTAAATTGGGGGCAATTTTTGAGGACCCTTTAGGATGCCTTGTAACTGCACCACGGGGTTTTGAGGTGTATATTTAAAACTATATGGAATTTTAAATTATGGTTTAGGGAAAGGTAAACTGAGGCTCAGGGATGTTGAATAACTTGTGTAAGGGTTATGCTTTGTTTTCTACTCTTGAGCAAATAGTATTTTCTTGACTTCCTTCTCACTGTATAAGTAAATAATATTTGGATTAGTTATAAAGCAGAGGCAATCTCAAAGCACCAAATTTCAAAGCAAAAAGCATAAGATCATCTTATTTATTTTGGTCTTGCATTAGTAATTACTATCCTCATTTACTGTATTCATGAATTAATACATATATACTTTAAAACATCTATGTACCTATCTGTGATTTATCTATCTCTTTCTCTCTCATCCACCTGTACATCCCCCATGCCAGAAAAAAATTTATAGAAAGATTGCAAACACTCATGTAAATTAAAATATAAAAAAGCCCCAAAGAGTGGCTTGTTTTAATCTCATCAAATCCACAATTATGAGAATTCCATTGGCAAAAATATTTAATTCAACACCTTTTACCTAGTTATTATAAAACACATACCTCAAGAGAGAGCATCTTTATTAATAAGACTTGAAGTTTAAGAATTGAGGTCCAGTTTTGTCAGGTTGTGAGGTCTGGATTCTACTTCCTCATAATTAATGAGTGGATTTCTAAGCATCATTATATTATATGAACTTAGATTTAAATTTTTCGGAGAAAATGTAATTAAATAATTTTACAAGGCACCAGAAAAACAACAACAATGCCTTTGTTTTTCTTTTATAAATCACAGTCTTATTTTTATCCTAACATAAATGCAGACCACATATTGATCACATTATTGATTTTTACTCAGTATGCTTATACATTTTGTTCAAAGATTTTTCTCTCTTTGCATTATGTTGGGCAGTCGGCATTTCCATCCACTTTGTGGAAACCTAGATTCACTGCAAAACAAACTCTAATGCAGAATGGATTTCTCCTTGTGTTCTAGGACATGTACCTCTGTTCTGTGTCTGGAATGTGCTGATCTCTCTGTTGCCTCACAGCATTTTTTCCTTTGTCCAACACAACATTGCCAGCTAGCCAAAGAGCTCATTAGTCATATTTCCTTTAGCTTTTACTTTCTTGATCTTTCCTCACTGGCCTGAGTGTCTTCTTCACACTAGAGTCTTGTATCTTACGCTTTTCATGAACACAGGGCTTCCTCACATTTTATTCCATATGTATTAATTTGTTTCTCTTTTTCTACTAGACTATAAGTTGCCTTTTATTAGATATTATTTTTTGCTTATTGATTTGTTTGTAGGATCTAGAAAAGTATTTGGCATATTCTAAGGCTCACAGTTTTTTGAGTTTTGATGTCTGGGCATACTTGTGGTCTTTATTTTTTTCAGTTTCCCAATATATCTGATTTATGAAGAGCAGCTTTTGATTTCTATTTTCTTTCTTTAAGGCAAAGTAATCATATATAGTATCTTCCACTGCTGGTATAATTCCTGTCCCATTGAGGTCTTTTGTGACCTTTTTGACTGTTACTCTCCTACAGCAGCATATGGAATTCAGTGATTTCCTTTCAGTTGTCAGAATTTCCACCAATCTTTATGCTCTACCTACTTTGTAAAGGGTTGTAAGAATGTTCACCAAAAAGAATACTTATCTCAACACAAGAATCCTTAAAACACCTATATTCTACTATTTATTGAAACATTTAAGGCTCATTAGTATGAATAATACCTATGATACCTATGAAGGGTCTCTAAGGTGGCACAAGGGGTTAAGTCTCAGCACTATGAAGCTATCCACAATAACTGCAGCAGAGTTCTATCCCTGGCCAGGGAGCTGACCCACATGGCACAGCAGACCTCTCCTGTTTCTTCTGCTGCTCCCCTTGTTAGAGTCCAGTATTGACCTTCCCTCAAATGGACAGAGAATACTCACGATAATGCAAGTCACACAACGAGGTTTTATTTCCAGCTAGCTGGGATCCAATACAGCGGGTTTCAACAAGGACCCCAAGCACTCAAAGACCAGGGTTTATATAGCATTTTCCAAAACATTCAACTCACAGTAATTTCCCATAGCTATACATTTTTCTGCTTTATGCCACATCCTGGTGGTCTGACAAGATAAGCTTTTCAGCCAAAACATCTGGTCCCTAATATATGACCTTCTGTTTCCTGATTACTTAGTTCCTTCTTCCTTGAGTCCCGCTCCCCAACATTCTGGTGCCTCAAGATTACCTAGTTTCCCCTTCCCAAGTCATGTACTCAGTGAAATGGCTTCTCGGAGTTTAAGATGGCCATTCTCATGCTAACCTACTCTTACACCCCTCAGCAGTGAATTTCAGTAGATCTGCCTGTTCTGCTCCGCACTCTATCTCTGGTGGGTTCTCTCACTTCTTCACCATACCTCTAGTCTGCACCCCAGTTCTTATATGCATAAATAAATCTTGAAAAAAAAATACTGAGGTTAGTAGTCTTTTTATTGATATTCAGCCTGACTCTGTTGGAGCTGGTCTTCATGGGAAGTCATTTAGAGCATTTAACAAGAGAGCAAACCCATTAAAAATATGCAAGCTCTTGGAAAACCAAATCCAGTATGCTAATTAGACCTATTAAGGCAATTACAAAACACTATAAATGATGCAAAAGTTATGTTGAGCTCTTCATGGCATCAGTGACAAAAAGCCAAAGAGTCCCTATTTTTCTAAATAGAGATAAATAGTCTGGGTGATTAATTTCAGCACCATTGAGTTAATTCGCAATGAGTTAACTTCAGAAAATGTTTCCATGGGCATGCGATGATGGTAGAAGATGGTTTTAGTACTTGATGGTAATTCAACTATTTGTAAGGGAATGTTTTCATAATGAAGGGAAAAGTACAACTACCTGTTGAAAGAAGCATATATAAAGTTTCCAGAAACAGTTTGTGGTCTTCAGTGCCACCCAGATCTGTACAGTTTCCTGATAAGTGTGCACATTAGAGAAGACGCTTAACTGCTGCCTTAATGACTTCTGATGGGTGGCCAAAGTGTCATGAGTTCTGTTCCAAAACAGGCTTAGAAGTTAGTAATAGGAATTTTAAACCTGTTCCCTGAAAGTCACTGATTATTGTTTGATGGTATGGAAAACAGTCTTATTTAAGGAATATAAAGCCAAGACTAAAGAAAACGTACGCACAGACTTGTGGGAGTTTCTTTTTTAAGTACTTAAAAAATAAAATCTGCGAATTTATATAGTAATCACCCCCCATCCCTTTTTCCATGGTGGATACATTCCAAGTTCCCTAGCAGATGCCTAAAATACAGGCTAGTAATGAACATTTTTAGGCATTTTTTCTACACTACATATGATAAATTTAAATTTATAAGTTACGCACAATAAGAGATAAACAACAGTAGTGAATAATAAAATAAAAAATTCTGGCAATATACTCTAATAAAAGTTATATAAATGTGGCCTCTCCCTTAAAATGGATAATATATAATATTTGCAATATTTTGGGTCATTGTTGACCATGGGTAACTGAAACCTCAGACAGGGAAAACTCAGGGCCTTCCTGGTGGCCTAGGAGTTAAGTCTCAGTGCTATCACCTCTACAGCCCGAGTTAAATCCCAGCCAGGGAACTAACCCACATATGGCGCAGCAGACCTCTTCTGTCACTCCCACTGCTCCCCTCAGCAGTGTATTTCAATAGATCAGCCTGTTCTACTCCCCACTGTTTCTGTTGACTGCTCTCTGCCATCTCTGACCTATACCCCAGTTCTATGCAAAAATCAAAAACAAAAAAGGGAAAACTCAGTTGGGGGTACGGAGTGGCTGTAAGGACCCAGAAGCAACTAAAACAGTTATCTCCTTTTTCAGATGAATGAAACAGAAAAGTTAAGAAATTTCTTTGACTTTTCAGTAAGGCAGAAGCAATAGGGTCTGGACTTGGCTTTATTAACTCTTAATATGGTACAAGATAGTTACAATGAGGTGGTTCCTGATATTATGTGATTATTTCTCCAATCTCAGCTGCCTAATGAATTTTGAGTTGTTTGTGCCTTGCAGCCTCATACTGCAGAAGAATATTTATTATTGTTCACCAAATTACAACAGATGTGCAGATGTAGCATCTATTAGAGTCATACTTGGTGGTTTTGCCAGGGAACGGAAGTCATCAACAGAATTGCTGGAGGCTGCAGAATCTTGTGTGATACTCACCTCCAGAGCTAATCACAGCAGAATAACTTAGTTGTCTTGGTTTTGCATTAGTGATTGTCACCCCCATTTAATGTGTTCATAAAAGCTATGTGTTTACATTTTAAATGGGTATATGACCCATGACATAATACTGTGGTGTAGAAAGATGAACTCAAGCAAAGAATAATTAATGGCCTACTTTAACCTCATAAAACCCAGTATTGAGGAATCCTAGTTGCAAAATCACAATTAATTTGAGTTGTTTTCATTCAGTTGCTGTAGCACACATTCCTTTAGGGTGGGTATTTTTTTAATTTGAGCTTTTATCAAACCTAACAAATTTCTTTTTCTTATGACAAGGTGTAGATTAATAATAATGTGAAATAAATTCTTCATGGAGTCCATAGTCTGTGTATTGAGTAGTTCCATTCTTGGTCTGTCTTTAGTTGCCTGTAGAGCTTACAATCTGAAATTGTGTTGTCCATGTAAGGCCTTTGTCATTTTCATTACAGGCTAAGAATTCTTTGAGAGCCAAAACATTCTCTTTCATCTTTTTGTTGTTCTTGCTGACTATCACACCATCTGTGCTGAATAAATGGCACATGAATCAACTAATTTTCTTTTTTTTTTTTAAGATTTATTTATTTATGTATACAAGAACCGGGGTACAGGCCAGAGGTATCGGGGGTGAGACAGAGTATAGAACAGAGTAGGTGGATCTACTGAAAACACTGTGGAGGGGAGCAGCAGGTGAGACAGGAGTGGTATAAGGCAATAAATAAGGTATAGGACCTCCCTGGTAGTGCAAGAGGTTAAACACCACACTATGAAGCATCGCAGCCACTGCAATACAAGTTCAATCCCTGGCCAGGGAGGGGACCCACATGGTGTAGCAGACCTCTCCTGCCTTGCCCGATGCTGCCCTCAGCAGTGTGTTTCAGTCAGTCTGCCTGTTCTGTTCCCCACTCTGTCTCTGGTGAATCCTCTCACCTCCTGCGACTCTGGCCTGTACCCCAGCTCTTGTATGCATACATAAAATAAATCTTTGGAAAAAAAAAAAACTATTCAAGAAAAAGAACCAATATTGACTCTATTTTCTCTGTTAAGAAAAATGATCCTTAACTTCATTAAAGGGATGGAACAAAGATCAGTAAAGGTGAATTGAAACCCAAGTTTCTTGGGGACGTAGAAATTTCACAGTCTAAAAGGGGCAGGTTGACAGGTTTGAGAGCTAATTTCTGTGGGAAAAGCCTTCAGCTGATGATTGGCAAGAGTAAGTGCAGAGACACTCACCTTTTTTGCCCCTCCATGAGATGCCTGCCTTGAAGTCTCTGAGGTCTTTAGTGATGCAAACCATTTAATATATCTTGATTCTGACTAATTATATTGTAGGAAGCTTACAAATGATATTGCTGAATTTTTATGCAAAATTTTAGCAGAATCCTGAAAATGACAGAATAGACGTAATCTCTATTTTCAATAAGGGTACTATTTTTTTCAATCAACTGTATTTCCCCTAGTGCATCTGGACAGGATCCTAAAATGAATGATGAGAAGAATTGTCTGTGAGCTTTTGTCAAATGAAGTTGTAATCATTTGAAGCCTATATGGCTTTCTGATTATTCTTGGAAAGAATAAAAGGATGCAGTGCTCTCCTTATCTAGTGTCAGACAATTTGGTCACATCAATGATTGTTAAGAGTTTTTAAATGATAGCAAAATGAGACATTAAATTAAATCACACACACACAACAATGGTAAAATGAGGAAGCTTCACTAATGGAACAAGTTAAAGAAAACAAGTTTCAAAGTCATTAAAATGAGTATTGTTGAAACACTTTATTAAATTTAATTTCATTGTTTTCCTTGCTGATTTCTCAGAGCTTGCTATCACCTAAAAGACTAAAGGAAATAAATAATAACAGAGCTAAGTAAATTATGAAATAAACTATTTGAAGTGATTCTAATTGTATGAACTTCAATATTTACATAAAGATACATGTTAGCATGCTGATTAATGTTTTTCAGTATAACATTAATAATTAGGATGCCTGTTGACAGAAATCATAAAGTTATCCAATTCTATTTTTACTTGTTGCCTGCTTTTGAGTTGATTTAGTTTAGACATTTTGTATTTCTTTTGAACTGGGTAGAAGGAAATTTCTGCATGCATATGTATGATTTAGTGCGAACCCTCTATAAATATTAAAATATTAATCTATTTTAAAAACATGCTGTTCTCACATCTCCTCAATTATAGTCTAAAATAGGGGTGCCAGTGAATAAAAACAGCTATGATTCTGATCAATACATTGTTTTCTTTATGAATTATAGCACTGTTTACATTAAATGATGTCTATATTTTTAGTACTTTATGATGGCAGCAGAGGTCATGGGAAGGCATAATGAAAGCATGGGTCCTGGTAAACACTGAAGTGGTTAGATCTATTCATTCTTTGTCAGTAATTTTTAAAATGAGGCAGAAAAAATTAACAATTTAGTCACGAAGGGTTTGGATAGCTGCTTCTCATCAGCACGCAACTCAGGGTAGGTCTCTGGCTATGTCAGTGCTATGCCCTCATGTTATGTCTCTTGTGGCTGAAAATTATCTGCCCATACATGCCTGCTAGTGTTTTTTAAAGCTCCATATTGCCTTTTAAACTGCTCCTGAGACAGAGCATATGTAAGTATTAGAAACTGATTGTAAGCAATTCAACAATTTAACTGTCTCAGTCACCGTTTTGTAGGATCTCCTGATGTAAAACTGTTGAGCCATCAGGAAGGTCTTACTTTGTCAACACATTTCAGCTAATTAAATGTTTGTGCGCCCAGTAGACATATTAAACACTATGTGGGGCAGTTGTTTCTTATTTCACTTTCATAAGTTTTGTCAAAGCTCATTCTCAAATCAGCCTTGTAGCGGTTTTCTCACATACACAGAGGACTGCTGGCTACTCAGAAGTGTTAGAAAATGGAATGTTTTGATTATGTGAGGAATCTATCCAAATACTTGTGAGATTAACACAAGTATTAACTTATCAGGTAACACAAAAACATAGAACACGGCTCTCTTTCAAATCAGTGTTAGAATTTTTAAAAATTTTATCAACATTATAGATGTTGACAAAATTTAAGTGGTCAGGTGATGTTAAGAATCCAGTCATGAGAGGAGTTCAGCAAGATGGCGGCAGAGTGAAAACACAGCGATTGCCTTTGCCAGACACACATAACTAAACAGAGGCAAGACATAACATAAAATCTCCCAGGGGAAAACTGATTATCAGCAGATACAATAGTAACATAAGTCCCACTGAAAGGGGTAGGGAAATCTCTAAGTGAGTTTTGTTTAAGATAGTAACAGAGCAAGAGTCCACCAGAGGCAGGATTGGCTGTGATACAAAGCCCCCATAGCTATTGACTTGGACTCATGTCAACAATTGGGTTCCTAAGACCTGGCACTGAGTTGGATGAAGGGGTGCATGAGCAAGTACCCAGGTGAGAGACTGAATTGTGGGAGAGCTACAGAGATGAGGACACAGAGCAGGACTATTGGCTCAAATCTGAATTTATAACAAAGAACAGCTATAGCCTGAATCAGGTCAGAGTACCTGTATTTCCTTATAGAAGAGATTACTACTGAAATGAGGCTGAGATAGCCAAAACACTTCTGCTTCCACCCCAAACTGAGTTGTCTCAAACACTTACCACCCCCTACAATGAAATGTTTTACAACAGGAATTCCAAATTCCTGGATCGACTAGAGGGGACCCTTTGATGACTGGTGCCTTGGTCTTATGTGTCTATTACCCCCTGCTGGTGCAACAGGTATACAGAAATACTGGTTGAAAATGTATTCTCACTGAAACACAGGCAGAATAAATGATGAGGAGACAGAAGGACACAAGTGCCAGAACAAATAAACCCTGAAAGGAACCCCAATTCAGTGGCTTTGTGGAGCATGACAAAAGGGGAATTCAAGGCAACAGTTCTGGCAATGTTGATGGAACTTAAAAAAAGTAGAGGATATAAAACAACAGAATGAAGATAAGGCAAAAATTAGGAAGTTATATTCAGAAATAATGGAGGTAAGAAATACAATAGTTGCTTTAAAAAATATTAAAGAACGCAAGAATGGAACAAGGTAGAGAAAAAAGGAAAAAAAAGTGGAATGTCTCTCTGGAGCAACTTTAAAGAGAAATACTGTTATATATATATATAAGGGATGCCAGAAGGAGAAAAAAAAAGAAAAAGGCATAGAAAACCTATTTAAAGAAATAGTCACTGTAAACCATCTCATTCTGGGCAATGAACCAGAAGTTGAATCCAAGAGACCCATAGAGTTCCAAGTAAAATGATAATGGACAGACATACACCAATACACATGACGATAAAGCTGTTAAGAGCCAATAAGGACAGAATACTAAAAATATTAAGGAAAAAAAAGAGTATCCTAAAGGGAACATCAGTCAGACTGTCAGCAGATTTTTCAACAAAAATATTACAAGCATGAAGGAACTGAAAAGAGATATTCAAAGTAACTTAAATAAAAAGACTTCCAGCCTAGAATCCTCTACCTAGCAATATTAACAGGCAAGAGAGAAGGAAGAACACAGAACTTAATGAAAAAGCAAAAATTAAATGAATTTATCAGTATCAAACTGCAATTGAAAGGTATCTTAAATGAGTTATTATAAGACAGCAGAACAATGAATATAGAAGCAAAGACACCAACATGGAAGAGAAGATATAGGAGGAAAGTAACATGACCATTAGAACCAGCCAGAGACAAGAATGGGTCACACAGATATTCCATTATATACCAAGAAGTGAAGGGCTTCCCTGGTAGTGCAATGGGTTAAGCAAGGCACTATGAGGCCAACACAGCCACTGCAGCACAAGTTCGATCCCTGATGCTGGCAGGGGAGATGACCCACAATGCTTAGCAGACCTCTCCTGTCTCCCCTGCTTCTCCCCTCAGCAATGTATTTCAGTCGCTCTGACTGTTCTGCTGCCCCTCTCACCTCCCACACCTCTGGCCTGTGCCCCAGTGCTTGTATGCATAAATAAATCTTTTTAAAAATAATAGAAGTAAGACATTAATACAAACGACAATGGAAATGGGACCTAAATGAAACATCATAGGAACCTTTAAAAAAAAAAGACATACCAAAACCAAAACATAATAAAATGGCAATTAAATACAAATCTTATTAACACCTAAAATATAAATGGCTTGAACTCACTTATTAAAAGATGCAGAGTGGCCTAATGGGGTCAACATTACTCAGTTGAGGCAGCTGTTTAGATGGATAGCCTGTGGATGTGTGTGACTAATGAAGTTATCCTCTTGGATATTATCAAGAATTCCAAGGGCCTCCCTGGTGGAGCAGCAGATTGAGCACATCACTGTGAACCATCTGTGGCACAGCAATGAGAGTTTAATTCCCAGCCACGAAGGGGACCCACATGGCGCAGCAGACCTCTCCTACCTCGCCCACAGCTCTCCTCAGCAGTGTATTTCAGTTGATCTGCCTGTTCTGCTACCTGCTTTGTCTATGGTGAATCCTCTCACCTCCAAGCCTCTAGCCTGTAACCACCCCCCTCCCAACTCTTGTATGCATAATATAAATAATAATAATAATAAAGAATTGCACCTGGGAGCATCTAAAAAAAAAAAAAAGAATTCCAGTGCTCAGTCAAACTAAACTATTTAGCTCCATACCATACCCATACCACAGTGTATTTTGATACATTTTTAAAGGTTATGATTTAATGGCATTCCTGGGGCCCACTGTATTGCTTTGTTTCTCTTTTTTCTTCTTCTTTTTTCTCTTTTTTATTTTTTTTTTATGTTGGATTACTTCGTTTCTTTTACATGCATAGCAGGAGAGTCTTACTGTGGTTTATTTTTTGTGGTTTATTTGATCTAAAAATTGCTTGTCTTTTAGATGTGATCCAGAACCTCAGGAGGTTGATCCCACCAACCTGTTTGGAGAACATCATGGTCTTGCCAATGAGTCATTTAACTGTTGTGTTGCTATTGTTTTACCTTTTTTCTCCGTATTCTCTCTATTTTGAGTTGAAGCCTGTTTCGACCCTGGCTGAATATTACCATTGATGGGTTTGTGAGCTGCTAGCACGGCATGGAAACATTTTAAATATAGCAGCACGCATTTCCTCTTGTAGCCTTAGCAATTTCATGTTCATTTCTATTTAAGCTGGTCTCTAGTCTTGCTGATGAGAATTCATTCTCTGCTAGAACATAGTAACTATTTTCTACTTTTTCCTAGCATTTGGGACTGCAAGTGCTTTTTTGTGATTTATTAAAACATGAAAAATATATGATAGCAAGTAAAGATATGCAGTAGATATACCAAATGGAGACCTGTCTTTTTAACGTCCCTGTATCCATAGAGCAACATTCATATGACAAACTCTAGATAAATTAGAACCTCTCCATGTCTGAGCCCTACCTCTCATTTTCGTTCTTTCTTTTTTAATAAGCATATATACTTTTAAAAGATTTTATTTATTTATGCATAAAGAGGCACAGGGGTGGGGGGTGGGAGGTGAGGGGCGATGAGAGGATTCAGCAGAGACAGAGTGAGGAGCAGAACAGGCAGATGGATTGAAATACACTGCTGATGGGGGCAGCGGGCAAGACAAGAGAGGTCTGCTGCCCCATGCGTGTCCCCTACCCTGGCAGGGGATTGAAATCGTGGTGCAGTGACTGCAGAAACCCCACAGTGCAGCACTCAACCCCTTGCACCACCAGGGAGGCCTCCCTATCCCTCATTGTCTTTTTCTATGACACAAAGAGTAAGCCAGGCTTCCACAAACATGCTACTCACTTCCTCTGTCTTCAGACTAACTGAAATTACCCTTAAGAGCAAATGTATCAGGTTACTGGGAAATTCAATGTACTCCAAGAATAAGAAACACTAAACTGGAAGAAAGACATAAAAAAAATTATATATATATTTTTTTCTGTAGCAACAGAAAAACTCAGGTACATAGACAAAGTGTGATCTTACTTCTAGAGTTCACTCTTGGGTCAGAAACAACTAGTGCTTGCCCACCACCAAAGTGCTCCTCTACAATTCCCAGCCTCCCTTGCACATGATGGTTCTGCTCACTGGAATGTAAGCGTACCCTTCATAGGATAGAGAAATGAAGAACCATAAGCCACCTTATCCCCATCTTTTCCTGTAATGGTGGGCTAAGAGCTTGCGTATTCCAGATGACATGGCTATAGCATCAATGCCACCTAGTCTTGGAATTATCTCAAGGAGGAGAATTGTGCTAGTCCTGACCTGTGATCTGAGCAGGAAATTATGTGTTACTGCAACAAGACCTCTTATAGGCTAACACATCAGTCAGCCTTAAAGATTGGAAAACTTAAAGGTGGAAATGAGACTTAGACACAGTCAAATAAGTGAAGTGGAGTATAGCGACTATTAGTTCAACTGGAGAATTACAGAAACATTTTAAACAACAATTGTTTTCTTTGGAAGCATAAAAAGGGATTTTTGTTTGAACTCTTGCTTTGTTAGAAAATTTCTGGGAGGAGACACTTGTTCTAGTGTTTTACTCTTTCATTTTAAAAAATTGAAAATTTAATATTTTAACAGTTAAAATTTATATTAACTTTTTGTGGGCCTCCCCTGGTGGCGCAGTGGGTTAAGCAACGCACTACGAAGCAAATCGCAGCCACTGCAGCACAAGTTCGATCCCTGCTGCCGGCCAGGGGGG
>JAGFMF010011828.1:1818555-1864316 GCA_019455555.1 Galemys pyrenaicus
GCTCCCCGCTCTCTGTGGTGAATCCTCTCACCCCCCCACACCTCTGGTCTGTGCCCCAGTGCTTGTATGCATAAATAAATAAATCTTTAAAAAAAATTATATTAACTTTTTGTTTACTTTGACTGAAATTACCAATCAGAATCACAATCTCATAAACAATAATGACTTTTGAGTTTATTTTGTTTTAACACTATTTCTGTAAGTTAGTCACAGCTTAAAGCAATGAATATTTTTAATTCAAATCAATATTCACTTATTACAAATCAAAGAAATCAGAAAAAGGTTACAAAATTTTTCTAGTTTATATACAATTGGGACTCTCTTCTAATATAATTGTTATATTTTAAATGTAAGTAAAATTTCAAAAAGTAAATTGTGAAATTATTTTTATGTTTTAAAGCTTATAAGGTGATTCACTACTTGATTCCAACTAATTAAAGGGATAATCAGAAGATTGGTAGAAATTTTGTAGATCCTATATATCTTTGCTTTGATCTTCTTTAAAAAACTAGTTTTGGGCCTCCCTGGTGGCACAGGGGTTGAGCACAGCACTATAGGGCTTCCATCAAGTTCTATCCCCAGCCAGGGAGGAGACACACATGGCCCAGCAGATCTCTCCTGCCTTGCCCGCTGCTCCTCAGCAGTGTATTTTAGAGGGTCTGCCTGTTCTGCTCCCCACTCTGACTCTGGTGAATCCTCTCACCTCTCGTGACTCTGGCCCATGCCCCAGCTCGTGTGCATAAATAAATAAAATCTTTAAAAATAACTAACTAAATAAATAGATAACTAGTATCTTACAATACTTCCAAGTTTCTAGAGGAGAGGATTTCCCAATTTGTCCTCCTCAAAGGATGACAAAGAGAACTGGCAAGTGAATTAAGTCTGGGAAGAAGGCCACCTGGCTTTTGTACACTAGATAAGAAGAATAAGTCAAGCCAAAGAGTTTCTCCATAAGGAGACACTGGAATGAGGAGGGATTCTCGAGGCTGGCTAGCAATAAGGAGTAAAAGATGCTGGATTCTAGCCGACATCCACACACAATTTGGAGACCTTGATTTCACACTAAAATTGAGCCAAGGTTTAGTGGAAGTTTTCTATTTGAGCAAATGTCAACTGAGTTTCGATTTCAGAAGATTTTAAAAGAAGAAACCAAGTTTTGACAGTGATGGTCACTAGCTAGTAGAGGTTGCTACTGGGGCTGGCCACAAAGATTGAACTTTCCTGGCTCCAGTCCAGTGATGCACTGTACATATTTAATTTGTAAAAGTTTGGGGTAATAACTGAGCATCATGTGTTCTTAGCTCTTTGTGTGTTCTTCATATTGAAAAACAAAGAATCCTTTAGCAATTGAAGAATTACAGAGGAAAGGAGGACTTTTTTTATAAAAACATTTTGTTAGTTATCCAGTTGTTTTATTCAACATCTTCCCGTCCACTATCATACAAATGATTAAGATAAAAATGCCATTTTGCTATCTAGGAACTTTATTATAGGATAAATTGGGCAGTTAAAGACTTGTTTCTAGGCATGAGCAGAAATGTTAAATCCTAGAATTAATGAATCTAAGAGTAGGGTAGACAGAGAAAGGTTCAACTGCAGACTGACAAGCAGATTGTCAACCCAGCGAGGAACCAGTGTCTGCAAGAAGGAAGCAATGCTTGTAGACTTGGCTGGTGTGTCTTGGCAGAATCTTAATAAGCACTGGCCAACAGACACATTCTATCATCCACAAAGTATTTGATGTTTGTAACTTATGAGTGGTACCCTAGGAAGGTGACGAGGACAAGAAAAAAGGAAAATATAGTCAGAATCTTGGATTCCGATGAACTTTGCATATTTTCCATGTTGGCTAGCATGAGTTAATATTGTTCAGTAGAATGAAGCATGTATCATCTGAGTAGTACAAGTCAGTTTCCAGGTGATTCTCCCTTGGCTTGTTGGAGTGAGGGCAAATGGAAAACAAAAAGCACAGTGTCTTCATTGACAGCTATGTCTAATGAATCCTTAGACTTCTCTTATATGGCCTCAAAATAGCCTATGAGATAACAGAATAGAGTTTGAGGTACCAGCTTTGCAAAGTGTTCCTAAATGATGTAACCTATTTGTTTTTTTTCTTATGGCAGTTACTAGCATCTATTGCAAACAGTCATGAGGTTTTTCTGAAACTTCAGGAGAAAAGAGACCCATTTTAACAATATTTCACGTGTCAAACTACTTAAAAGGGATTGCAACCACTAAAATAATAAAAATAGAAGGACAATCCCAAATAATTAGAAACAAGAAATGGAATGGTAAGAACCACTCTAATTATAAATAGTAATAACCACTCTAACTCATCAGTTTTAGATTGATGAATCTAAAAGAGGGCAGAAAGTGAAAAAATACCAACATAAAGCAATGGAGCAAACAGAAAGAACAAACTAAGACACATCCAAATATATTTATGATCATAATGTGACTGAATTAAACTGTCAGATGAAAAAAAGTAGTCATACTTGAACTTTTAAAAGTCTAGTATGTATTATTTGAAAAGAACTCACATAAAAATAGTAGAAGTGAAATTATTTTAAAAAGCACAACAGACACATATTAAACAAAATGAAGCTGGTATAATAAAATAAGGCAAAATAGACTAAGACAAAAATTATCAAGCTGTTAAGACATTTTTGTGTGGTCCCGAAATAGACAAATAGAGATCTTAGAATCAGACTCAGAATCTTGATAAATGACAGAGGTGGCATTTCCATCAGCAGAAAAAGGATGCTCTAGTTAGTAAAAATGATGTTCAAACGATTCACCTACAAGGAATAAAATATATATCAGATTCCTACTTCCCATCATACCCAAATGTTAATTTCAGAATATTAGTAAAACCTATTGTGCAAATTAAATCTTTAGAACTTTCTGAAGTCATAAAGAAGTTCTCTGTTAGACAATATCTTTCAGGGTCTCCCTGGTGGCACAGAACTTAAAGTCACAGTACTATCAAGCTCTCGCCAGTCACTGCTACATGAGTTTGATCCCTGGCCAGGGAGTTGACCCACATGGCGCAGCAGACCTCTCCTGCCTCGCCTGCTGCTCCCCTCAGCAGTGTGTTTCAGTGGATTTGCCTGTTCTGTTTCCTGCTCTGTCTCTGTTGAATCCTCTTACCACCAACCCTGCACCTCTGGCCTACACTTCAGTTTTGTGTGTGTGTGTGTGTGTATAAAATTTAAAAAAAAAGAAAATATTTCAACATTTCTAGAAGAATATTATAAATAGGACCCAAAGAGAATTATCACTTAAAAATTGCAAAAAAGCGTTTCATGAAGAGATGCCATAAGTCGCAACAGAAAGTAGGAGATTATTTTAATACGCAACTAGGAAAGGATAAATTGGAGAATTTATAAAGACCTTCTTTCCATAATAATAAAGATTAAAAACCCAAGAGAAAAAAATGGACTAGATGTCTAAACTTAAGAGCAATTAAAACATCCCAAAACACATAAAAATGGTTTCAGCCTAACTAGTAAGGAAAAGGTAAAATTAAAACCAAAATAATATATAGTTTTTATAAGATTGATAAAAATGAAGATAACTGACACCAAGCATTGGAGAGGATGTTGAACAACAGGAATTTTCAGACACTAGTGGTGGGTATTCATAAATATCACATGAGATGTTATTATGGAAAGAGTGTTGTTCCAAATTTCTATGACGTACTTGTTGGAGGTGGGGCTTTTGGGGGTAATTAGAATCATACTAGATCATGAGATTGAGACCATCGTGATGGGGTTTATCATGTAAGGATGTTGGGAGAAGCTTGCTGTCTATAAGCAAAGAAGTGAGCTTTGATTCAAGAATCTACTTTTTAAGTGAAATAGATCAGAAAGAGAAAGACAAATGCTAGTGGTTTCAATATGTGGGATATACAGGAACAAAACAAAGGGTCAGACAAAACCAAGCCAAAAATCAAACCCTTAGAGTTTGACTAGACTAGCAGAGAAGGCAGCAGTGTGGGAGAGCAGTATGGGGAGGGGACACAACGGACCTAGTGGAGGACTGTGGGTGTCTTGATAGTGGGTGATGTGTGGTGATGTTGACCTGAAGAGGTGCAATCTGATACTTTTATTTATTATTTTTAAAATATTTATTTATTTATGCATACAAGAACAAGGGTATAGGCCAGAGGTATGGGGATGAGAGGATTCACCAAGAACAGGCAGATGGACTGAAATACACTGCTGAGGGGAGCAACTCACAAGGCGGGAGAGGTCTGCTGCGCCATGTGGGTCCCCTCCCTGGCTGGGAATGGAACTCGTGCTGCAGTGGCCGTATATTCTTCACGGTGTAGTGCTTAAACCCTTGTGCCACCAGAGATGCCCTATAAATATTTTTGATGCATATTCTGGAATATAAAGCAATTTATCCTTTGCTTTTGCTTTTTTCTTTTTTTTCCAGGTTTGTTTTATAAAAACAGTAGCATTTAATCCAAGGCTAATTTTCTTCTACTACTGAGGGAAAACCCTATGAAGTGCTTATACAAAGCCCTGTGAATTCTGATGTTTTCCAACTTGACTGGTGGGACCAGCCACTATTCTCTTGTCTGAGCTTTGGTCAGTCTCTTTTAGTGTTTCAGAATGGTTCTTTCTTAGTTTTTCACACATTGTGGATCTTCCGATTTCCTGCCTTTTTTTTTTTTTTTTACCGTGTTCTAGCTTGTAAATGTTAACTTTCTTGGCTCCTGGGATGCACAAATTAATGTTTTTACCATTTTTTTGGGAAGAAGGTAAGTCCAATAGATGCTAGTTTATCATGGGTAGAAGTGGAGGCCTCAGAGATGTCTTTGAATTATTAAACAAATAGCATGTTAAAATGTTTTAGTATAAAGCTTTAAACATAAGCTCATTATTTCTAGAACAGTGTTTAAAGTGTAAATATCATCTTATTAAAATAAAACCATGAAATTTTATTTTAATATAGATTACTGTAAATGTCATATAATGCATGTTGTAGATGAGAAATGAATATTAAAATAACCTATAATCACATCACCAAGCTATGACTACTATTTTGAAGGTAACCTCTTAATTCAGATTGTGTATACGTTGTGATACTTTCTCCTCAATCTTATTTTTTTTTCTCCTCAATCTTTAATGACATTACTTTTATCAAAATATAATTTTTGGTAGGTAGATGGAAATCTATTTATAGAACTACATTTATTTAACCTTTACATTTCTATGGGAGTATATAATTTTGAATTTTCAGCTATAATAAATAATGTCATTTTAAAAAAGATTCTATTTTTATGTATTTATGCATATAAGAACTGGGGGTCAGTGGTGAGAGGATTTGCCAGAGAAAGAGTGGGGAGCAGAACAGGCAGATTGACTGAAATACACTGCTGAGGGGAGCAGCGGGTGAAGCAGGAGAGGTCTGCTGCGCCCTGTGGGTCACCTCCTTTGCCAGGGCTTAATAGTGCTAAGACTTAACCCCTAGGCTGCCAGAGAGGCCCTATGAATAACGTATCTTATAGTAATCTTTGTTCAGACTTCTAATTACTTCTTAAAATAGATTCCTAGATAAATACCAGTTCAATTTTCTTTGATGGAAACAAAGGAAACTGATAACTTTTATTTATAAAAAACACTCTGTCTTGAACTTAGTAGACGGAATATTTACCCTGTTGGGTTAGTATTGATTGATGCTAAAGATCATTTTGCCATATTGCATTGTAACACTACGGGTATAAACACACTTCATTTAGTCAAGGCATTTCTTTGTATTCACTCTAGTTAATTGAAAAATCCTGTAACCAGGAGGAAGTTTCTGAAAGATTAATGAAGGTTGTCAAAGGAGCAAGCAGACAGTGATCTAGATGCTGAGATACTGCCTACTTCTTTTTCTACTTTCACCATGTTAGAGTAAATACACCAGTGGAAAAAAATGAATTTGAGAAATATACATATATATAAATATATAAACACACATGCAAAACTGACATTATGATCTGTGATCATGCCTTTGATATTTGGGCCTTTTCATTTAGTGTTTGTATAAACACTTTGGGTCCTAGTTTTTATATGTGGTTCCAGTTTTATATATGTGAAATGGGGATAGTGTAACATCTCAAATGTTTACAGTGAGGATTAGATTAGATAGTCAATGTAAAGCATTTAGAATAGTACTTGGCATATAGTGGATAGTTAGGAACTATAAATGTTACTGTGGGTCCTCTCTAATACCTTTATGAAGAATTCACTTTTTTGTAGTAAATAGTAAAGATTTAGTGGATGAAGTCAGTAGTTTGTTTCTGGTACTAAAGAAAAGAAGTTTACAATCTTAAGAAACCATTTGATGAATCTTGGAGCCATAGATTTTATGATGAATCAAATACTTCAATTAAGAAATTGCAACCTCTTTTCTACCATGAGAAACCCATTTGAAGTTTCTCTGGCAGTTGGTCTAAGATTTCTGGTTACCACAGCTGACTTACTTCCTGAAATGGTATGCTACATTCTTGGGGTACAGGCTAGACTGCTTATGATACACAGACACAATTTCTAAGTCTGCCTTCAGGTTCCACTTTCACCACAGTGACTTCTCTACCTTTCTCTACACCATAGCCTAGTCTTCAATCCTCCAAGCAACTCACTAGACTTTCTTTAATCCTTTTCTAACATGGGCAAGATTTCTTTGCCTTTTAAAATCCTGACTCAACCCTTTTAAGAGAAAAACAATCTACTCCAAGACAGTTTTTTAACTGTATCAAGTAAAAAATAAACAGAAACCTCCACATTTAAATTTAGCTATAAAAGATTTAAAATTAAGATATTAGAGATATAGCTCAGAATTAGCGATTTCTCATGGGTGTAATTAGTTAATATTGATGCATTTGTGTTTTTGAGTAGTCATTTCCAATTCTACAGGATATAGAAAATTATGCAGATTTTGACATATATTTTATCACTATGACATTTTAAATTAATTTTTTTTCTTAGAAATAGTTCTCTGTCGACAACATCAAACATTAGAATGAAAGCTTTCATTAAAAATCAGTATTTAGAAGAACATATACACTCAGAATAATGTTATGGCTTATTCTCTGAGCCATGAAATTGTTGTGGTAGATTCAGGAAAAAACAAATCTTATTCTCTTCTTTCTTTAATGTAACCAACTATCTATTTTGGTTTTAAAATAATGATCACAGTCCTCTTTGTTAGTACTGGAAAAAAATGTATTGCTAAATTTTTAAAGAATCTCTGTCAATGCTTTCTCTTTACAGGTGAAGAAACAAAGACTCACAAAGTCTTGCCCAATGTCATCCTGCTCTTTGGTGGCAGAAACCATTAGAAATGAGACTGGACACATACATGTATCACTAATATCTCATCAATGGTTTTGTTCCCCAACAACTTGTTGGTATTCCATAATCACTTTGCTTTTTTGTTTTTAAAGATTTATTTTGTTTATTTATGTATATAAGAACTGGGTGTAGGCCAGATGTGCAGGGGGTGAGAGGATTCACCAGAGACAGTGGGGAGAAGAACCGGTGGATCTATTGAAATATACTACTGAGGGGGGAGCAGCGAGCGAGGTGGAGAGGTCTACTGTGCCATGTGGGTCAACTCCCTGGCTGGGGACTGAACTCATGCTGCCGTGGCTGGCAATAGCTTGACAGTGCTGAGATTTAATCTCCATTCTACCAGGGAGGCTTTTTTAAATTTGTATTTATTTTTATTTGATATAATACTTGTATACCCCCATCCAGTATTACCACCATAGAGCATCCACCAACTCACACATATTCCACCACCATAGTCCACTGTGCTTCCTTCCCTCTTTATTCTTACCCCTTCCCCACTCCATCCTCACCTTGGTGTTTCTGTTCTGTGGTCAGCTACCTAGAGTTAATTTCTAAGCTAGTCTTATAGATGACTCTTAATTTAGTTACTTCTGATTCTACATATTAGTGATACCATCTGGTATTTCCCTTCTCCTTCTGGCTTATTTCACTTAACATTACCCTTCCAGCTCTGTCCATGTTGCCACAAATGGCATGAGTTTATTTTCTTTGATTCATAATAATTTTAAATTCTTTTCTATTTAATAAATCTTAAGCACTACGAACTGCTCAGCACTAATGCAGTAACTACAAGGAGGACAAAGTGATTATTTTTCTACTTATGATGTTCCCAACATCATAAGGAGAGATATGTACAGGTTAAATATTAAAGAAGATTTGAAGGTAAAATATAGTGGCAGATGGGAGGTGGTGGATTGCAACTGGAGGCTAGTTGGGAGAAAGGTAAGGAAGGCAATCAAACTGGGTTAAAGCACTTGTTAGAGAAACCTTTGGGGAAATGCTGAGGACACTAATAGATTAAAAAAAAAAAAAGATCCATTTAACTACCAGCCTTTTTCCCTGTCTACTCTGTGCTATAGAGTATATCTGGAAGGTAAACACTCAATAGGAGAAGTCAAGCAATTATTATTTCTTTTGCCTCCGAATTCCCAGCAATCATATAGATTCCAATCAATTCCCTTTTCTATGGCAATCAGGTGATTTTCTCAGCTCCTTTATACTAAGATCCCCAACTTAACACACGCTGAGATTACTGATGCTGAAGATTATTTTGCCAGGTTGCGTTGTTTTAACTACAGGCAAGTACACTTTAGTTAGAATATCATTCTATTCATACTAGATAACTGACAAGGTCTACACCATTAGGAAGTTTCTAAATGATTAAGGTATATAATCTTTCCACTTAATTCTAAATAAATAAGATGTGTCATCACTGGGAAAGAAAGTTCAGCTTGCTGCCTTTTGGCTGGTCACCATCATTTGTTATTTTTTACTTCATCCATTTCTTCCAACTTCTCTCCCATTGCAGAGGGTATTATTTTTATCCTAGGTGAATTCATAAACTTATTCTTTAAGGATCTGGATTAATTGATTATTCTTTTTCCTGTTTTTAATGTCCCTTTTTTATTGGCTTCTTTATATTAAGTATGTGCGACTATATCTCTGTTTATAATGGAAAAAAAATCTCTAACAAGCATATTTACCTTCTTTCTATTGTCTTACCTCTTTCCTTTCATTGCCAGTTTTCCAATAAGCATAATCTCTACTTCCTTAGCAAGTAGTCACTATTTTAAAACAGCTTATTTAAGTATAGTTTACATAACAAAAATTTTACCTATTGTAAGTATATAGCTTTATGAATTTTAGTAAATATATAGTTGTGCCAGAACATTCCAATTTCAGAACACATACATCACCCACCCCCCGAAGTTCCTCATGTCTTTTTTAGATGTTAATCCTTCTCATTCCCAGCTTCAAACAACCACTGATTTTCCAAAGTTTTGCATTTTCTAGCATTCAAAAAAATTAGACTTGTATCATCAATAGTGTTTTAGCTAACCTCTCAGTGTTTTAGCATAGTGCTTCTGAGTTCATTCATGTTTTACATGTATCATTCATATTTTTCTTCTTTTTTCTGAGATGTGTTTTATCACACACTATTTATCACTGCTTTTTATTTACTTTTTGGATTTTGTTTCTAGGTTTTAGCTGTAGTAAATAATCCAAGCATATTCATGTGAAAAAAAAAGAGAGTCTTTGTATGGTCATATGTTTTCACTTTAAGAGTTACCTAGGAGTGAATTGCTATGTCATATGGTAAAGTAAATGCTTGACTTTTAAAGAAACCACTAAACTTTCCCCAAGGAGGTTGTATCATTTTTACATCTCTATTAAGACTGTTGGAGGTATCCAATGTCTTCACAATCTTTCCAAAATTTAGAAATCTCTTCTGATTATATCCACTGTAGTGAGCAGTTTAGGGAGTTATTTTAGGTTTCAAATTTGCATTTTCCTAATTATTGAAAATGTGGGTTATTTTTTATTACTGATAATGTGGAATGTTTGTCATTTGTATACCTAATTTGGTGAAGTGCTTAATATTTTTATCAATATTTATATATTGGGTTGTTTTTCTTCTTACTGTTGAGAATATACGTTTATTTATATCTTTGCATAGTAGAAACCTACATTGTATTTACTTGATTTAAATGTACTTTCCTTGTCTATGATTTGGCTTTCCATTTTTCATTGTTATCTTTAGAAAAACTGAAGTTCTTAATTTGGATGAGTCCCGTTTATAAAAACCGTCCTTTTATAGATTATGATTGTAGTGTCATATTTAAGAAATTTTCTAACCCAATATCACCAATAATTTTTTTCTTCATTTTTCTACTAAGAATTTCATAGTTTTAGGTATTATATTCAATTATATGATCCATTGTTAAATTAATTTTTACATGTGGCACAAGGAATAGATCACAATTTATTTTAATGCTCATGAATATCCAATGTTGCAGCACACTTTATAGAAAAGTCTATATATTCTCCCGACATCTGTACTCTTTGGAAGGAAGTTTCAATGCACAGCCAATTCTTAAGGACTTATGCTCCATTTTCATTATAAAAGAATATCATAATTAGAATTTTTTTACATGGACAAATGACCTGTTCCCCCCCAATTATTAGTTTATTAAATCAATCATTTATGTCATAAATAGACTCATGGCTATTTATACTCTGGTTTATAGTCCATCACTGCTTTTGTTTCCTTCTTCTAATATCCAATTATACATATCACACCTTTTGAAATTGTCTCTTACCCACTTGATGTCTGTCCTATTTTTCAAAAGTTCTTTTATTTCCTTTGTCAATGTCAATCTGGGAAGTTTCTGATGACTTAACATCTCAGTCACCAATTCTTTCCTCAGCTGTGTTGAGTTTGCTGATGAGTCAAACACATCCTTCTTTTTCTGTAACAATGTTTTTGCTTTCTCCCATTTCCTTTTGATTCTTTTGTAAGAGTTCCCATCTTTCATATTGCCCATATGCTTGTTTACTTCTCCCATTAGATCCCTAAATATATTAATTATAGTTATTTTAAGTTTCCTATGTGATGATTCCAACATCTGTGACTTAGCAAGTGTTGTTCTGATTGTACTTTGTTCTGCCTGTTTTTACTGCAATTGACATGCTTTGTAGTTTTGTGTCAAGAGCTGGACATCTTCCATCAGGCAATAGGAATTGAGGTAAATGTGTCTTTCTGTGAGGATGTCATGATCTGGCTGAGTGGTTATGTTTTCTGTAGTTATAGGGACAAGAGGCTTCAACTTTTCTTGTGTTTTGCCTTTGTCTCCTCATTGACTCTGGGATTTCCTAAGACCTGCTTCTCAGGGAGACTCTGTCTCCAAATTCTTTCACTTATAACCCACTGTCATAATACAGGAAACTTGTGAGATGGTTAGGTGAGAGATGGGGAAAGAGAGACATTTTATAATATGCCAATGAAACCTCAGTGTTACAATAAACCTGTTTCTTAGGGTAATGACTTTTGTTTTGGTTTGTTTACTTGAATTTTTTTCTTTACCTGTTGATTGCTCCTTTCCCTGGATTTAGAATTCTCCTAAAGTCTTCACTCCTGTTGAGTATTATTCTCCCTGTTTGTTGGGGAAGTGGGTAGGAATGGAGTCAAAAAATGCTCTCTCCCAGTTGGAATAGTCTGGCAAAATATTTAATTCTGGAGCATACTTATTTGTTCTGTTAAAGTTCTAGACATATTTCACAATGACTGTTCTTTTCTGCCAAAAAATTAATATTCAGTGTTGCCTTGGCATCTTGAAGATCAGGAGGACCTTGAATAGCTTAACAATAAATTCCCCTGTTTTAAAGGTAGCTGTTGTCTGTTTTAATCAGGTGAGATAAGCCATGCCGACAAAGACATGACTGTCATGAGAGAAACATTCTTTGTAGTTTTAGGGCCTGGGGATGGGAGGTACAATTCTCTGGGGCCACATTGAGGAAGATCCAGGGTCAATCAGGAGACAAAGGTAGCCAGGGAAAAACATAGACAAGAGTCTTAATTGTGGTTTCCACAGAAAAGAATAGGTAAGGTAGGGTAAATAGCCTTAGAACTGACTTGTTATACTATTCAGCAATCAAAAAAGATAAACTAGAGTCATTCGGAGAAACATGGATGGAGCTAGAAGGGATTATGCTCAGTGAAGTAAGTCAGAAGGCAAAAGAAAAATACCGGATAGTTTCATTTCTAGGAGGAATGCAAAGGAACCAAATAAGGGACCAAGGGAAAGAATAATAACAATAAAATAATAATAATAATTCAAAAAACACAACACAACAGAAACAAAAAGACAAGGACAAATCAGAAACACTGTGTGGGGGGGTTGGGAGGGAATGGGATTAGGGCAGAAAGAGCACAAGGGACTGAGGTGATGGTGCACTGGTGAAATGGTGGTGGGAAATCCATGGGAATCACAATTGATGTCAAATATATATATATATATATATATAAGCTAAATGAGAAAATTTAATAAAATAAAATAAATTAACAGTAATAATTTCATTGGGATTGTGAGCATAGGGTCTCCCTTAGTTGTCTGGTGCCTGGTCCTTGGGTGATGAGTTTAGGGGAATAATGGCCTGAAATCCAGAAGCTTGATAAAAGATACGGTCTGGATTGGCTGGCTGCATATGAAAGATGTGCTCACAGGCAAGTCCTTCACTGTCTCTAGCATTTGACTAGCCGGGAGGGAGGGCAGGCATTCCAGGGCTGGCAAGGTCCTGGTGGTAATACATCAAATTCAGAAACTAGAATGCTTGATTGTATATCCTCCTCATTCTGCTTCCTTGGAAAAGATACACTAGTTCAGTAATCCTTCTTATCTGAATGCCAAATACAGTTCCTGTTCATTCCTAAATAGTGAGTTTCAGTTCCCCTGCCAGCCAAAAGAATTATTCAGACAAGCCAATCACATCCTTATGTGGAACGGAGGATACCTCACCCGCCTTGACCCTACACATCCCTACATTGTTAACTCAGCTCCCATAACTTTCTCCTTTGCATGTGGTGTCCTCATTCTTTGGGCTGTGATTATAGGTGGCCAATACACTGCTGTCAATCTTGTTTTTTTTTTTTTTAAAGATTTTATTTATTTATATATACAAGAGCTGGGGTACAGGCCAGAGGCATGGGGGGTGAAAGGCTTCACCAGAGATAAAGTGGGGAGCAGAATAGGCAGATCTACTGAAATACACTGCTGAGGGAAGCAGCAGGCAAGGCAGGAGAGGTCTGCTGCACCATGTGGTCCCCTCACCAGGGGATCTAACTCGTGCTGCAGTGGGCACTCAACCCCTTGCGCCACCAGGGAGGCCCTACACTGCTGTCAGTCTTATGTGTCATTGTTGGTGTTGTGTTCCTTGTCCATTCCTATAACACTAGAGTGGAATCTTCTGACCAATGGGGAGACACATTTTATACTAGTCCATATTCATTCTCCAGCAACTTGTCTAAATGACTTTTTAAGACTTTCTATCAGTTTATGGCTCTGATGGCTCCCCCAGGTAGCTAGAGCTGGCCTCTTTTTTCATGGATGATCCTTCTCTCCAGATTCTGGAGGAATGCTTTTCTTTGAAAACTCAGTTGTCTGATAGGTCAAAGGAAAGTCATTTAATTTCAGGCTTTCCAACTTTTTCTTGTTTTAAGGAAAAGAGTAATAAATTCTAAGTTTGTTACATTTGGGGGCTGAAACTAGAAGCCCTAATACATTCATTTTTTTTCTTACTGTAATCTCTCTTCACCATTGAAATTTCCCTTAGCAAAAGTCACAACTGTCTTCATTTCTAAATTTAATGGATATATTTCTCTCCTTAACTTAATCTTTTTGTGACATTTAAAACTGTTGATTAATTCCATCTTCCTGAAACTCTTGCCTTGCTGAATTTCTAAAATATCATGATTATGTTTTTTGTCTCCTACGTTTTGCCATTACCCGTACTTTTAATATTAGTATTTTTCAGATTCTGTCTTCATTTTCCTCACTTTTCATACTTTTCTTGGCTAATTTCCTTTGCTCTTTTGCTTTTTATTAATTTTTCAACTTTAATTGCTCCTAAGATTAATTTTATCTTAACCCTCTTCTATGTAAGATCTTATTATTACACTGGGTCCCTCCATTTGAATGTCTAATAACTTAGACTTTACACATACCAATACGAAATAAGCATTTGTTTTCTACACTGACTACCCCCAGATCTAACATTTTTTTGTATTTTTGTATTTCTGAGAAGCTGTCCTAATTGTTAATCACAGAAATCAGAAATCTCAAAATCTTATTTCACTTCTGCCTTGTCATTTAATCGTTCATCATGTACTTCAAGTTCAGTAACATCTGGAACATGTGTTTCCAGCTCTCTAAATCCACTGCTTACTAATCTTGTTTCCCACCATTATTTTCCAGAATCAGTGGTTCACAAACTTCAGTGTGCATCCTCTTGTCCGGAAGGTTTACCATGCAGGTGTTGGGATTGAAGCTGTAAGTTTGTGATTCTGAAGGTGTGGAATGGGGCATGAACATATGCATTTCTAAAAAGTTGCCAGAGGGCCTCCCTGGTGGTGCTGTGGGTTAAGCAGCTGCAGCCATTGCAGCTCCAGTTTGATCCCCAGTTTGGGAGCGGACCCACATGGTGCAGCAGACCTCTCCTGCCTCTTTAGCTGCTCCCCTCAGCAGTGTATTTCAGTCATTCTGCCTGTTCTCCACGCTGCCCTCTCAACCTCATGCTTCTGGCCTGTACCCCAGTTCTTGTATGCATAAATAAATAAATGTTTAAAAAAAAGTTGCCAGGCAATTCTGATTTTGGTTGTTTGGAGACCACATTTTGACAACAGTGTTCTAGATTAGTATTATAGCATTCTAATGACTGTCCCCATTTCTATTCCAGATTTCTTCCAAGATATATTCCATGCCACTGTCTTGATTCTAAGACACAAATCTGCTTAAAACTTGTAATTGTCCTCATGGTCATTTGGGACCTAGCAAGTAACTAGTGTTCAGTCTCTGTATGAACAAATTAAGTATTAGTAACTCAGTGGGATTTGAATAAAAAGAGTTGAAACAGATTTTATGTTGGCATTGGAGTGGGATGAGGGTTACATAGCATTAGGTACAATAATGTAAGGAAGCAAAGTGTCTTTTGGAAAGCAACCGCTAAATACGTACATATTTCAAAATACAGACTGGGGAGGAAATCAACTAGATTGGAACAAACAGATAACACTAAATTAATGTCCTCAAGGACACAGAGGAACTTCATATCTTAAACATTATATTTTGTTTCATAGTGTTCAAGAAATCTGCATTTAACTCTTTCCCCCATCTTGCACAGTATGTTTTTTTTTTCTTTAGTATTCATCCATGAAGCTTTTAGAGCTCAGGAAATATATATTTATAGAGTGTGTCTGCATGTACGTAGAAACTTTTTCCATTAAAATTAGCTCAAGGACTTGATTTAGTTTGCCACCACAGTCAAGAATATATTTGTTATATCCCTAGAGTCTTAATATTATGATTCCTTTATGAAAAGAATTGTCACTTGCTTGAAGCTTCTCCTTCAAAGATCTTTTTATGTGGAGCACAGAAACTTGTTTTCTGAAATACTATTCCTCTTGTTTAGGAAAAACCATTGTAAATTATTTGTCTCCTATCCATCGAGGTATATAATCAAGAAAAATGCAAAAGTAAAGAAGATATAGGTCTTCTGAGGATGATAGTGACCATTCTGCTTTGAGAACTTTGGATGTCACTTAGGTTTGGGTATCAGAATCTTTTATAAAAATCTTTAGCATCCCCTTGCACTTACCATCTGACAATTCACAGTGGATGGGTGGGGGGGCAATGTCTATTTTGAATCTTCTGCCAAGGTAATTCTAAACCACCCCCTGAAAAAGGACTAACTTAGATTGTTGGCACTCAGACTATTGTTTTGCATGGATCAGAGCTTATTTATTTATTTTTTTGGGGGGTCTAGTCTTGTTGACCTTTAATTTTGATCAATATAAGGACACTGAAATAAAAATATAAGGTAGCTGAATTTATTACCATCTTACCCAGTGAAAGAATTTTAATGTAAAAATGTACATAGAATATACACTTAGAATAAGAAACAGTCCTTGAAAAGTAAGTAAATTATACCCAATGAAGAAACTCACCACTCTGTCCTCACTTTGTGTCAGACCCTTGAAATCATCATTATGAACCAGCACTTTCTAGCATCTGGAAGCCATTGCCCTAAATAAGTTAGCAGTCTCCTAGAAGGTTAACGTCAACTTTGCTTCCTTTATTCTTTGTTTTAATTTGTCATTTTAAAGCTTTGATTTCCACATATGTCTTAGTAGTCTATTTTGGTTCAATTAAGTATTTCCTTTCCTGTTTTTCTCTGTTCTGCTCCAGGGGAACCATCTTCACTGCTAATAATTTATGGGGATAGATCAGATGGTCCTTTCTTTCTGTCCTTCATCCAGTGGCAGGTTAAAAACCCTTTGATGATTCAGCTCAATAATATTTAAAGTTCTACTTCAAATCCTTCAAACTTAGGGTTTTAAGAAATAGCTTGCTGTGTGGAAAGGCAAGAGAAAAGTCTATTAAAGTCTACAATCCTCTTAGTGACCCATTCACTTGGCTTTTCAGCAAATCTGTCCAAGTTTTTACCTCTACTGAAAACAAAGGAAAAAGCAAATGGGAAGTTAAAACCCTACCAAGACAAATCGAAGAAGAGCCCACTTAGAAATAAGCCTTACTAAGAGAGATATTTTGATACTTATTTGGTATACACTGAGTACCAGAAATGCAAGTCTAATAGCCGAATGGGGTTCAGTTAGTTCAGGCAAATTCTTTTTTACAAACTTGAAAAGATTTTTTTTTTCATTTAGGTATCAATGAATATGGAGAAACAACTTAAGACTTTCTTTTGTACTAAGAGCTAAGAGGTATATTCTGTTTACGTTCAACAAATTTTCAAAGTTACACAAGATTTCTGGAATCAATTCCCATCTCCTCTTTGCTTATGGATCCCCACAAGCTCTGAACAGGTGTGGCTGAGGGGATCCCGCTGTGGCAGTGCCTCGCTTCTGTGACATTGGTCCCCTTTGTTCAGATCAGTCAGAGCAATCACACTAAGTCTTAGGTTTTTGTTTATGTGTTTGCTCAGGGGCTAGTTATTAGACACCAACTCTTTAACCACTGGTTTCTCTGGATGGATTTTCCTCCTTTCGACATTCTTATTTCTTGTTAGTTGGCTTGTATAATTCCCAGTTGTCTGTATCTCTAAGCTGAGCAAGTTATTGTCTCTTCTTTGGGAATCAACATCCCTCTGCACTATACAGCAATGGTTTAAGGAAGCAGGATCAAATCCATTTGACAAGAAGAGTGACTTATCAGTTTGAATCAAAGTTGAAAATACATGGGTCCATTTCTGTAAGACCATGATTCTATCTGTGAAGTACCATTGCTTTAAGTCACTTCTCCTTCCCACCCCCATCCTCTGAGTAGTAATAGTAGTAATGATAATTTTTTTTTAAAGATTTATTTATCTATGCATACAAGCACTGGGGTACAGGCCAGAGGTGTGGGGGGTGAGAGGATTCACCACAGAGAGCTGGGAGCAGAACAGGCAGATCAACTGAAGTACACTGCTGAGGGGAGCAGCGGGCGAGGCAGGAGAGGTCTGCTGTGCCTTGTGGGTCCCCTCCCTGGCCGGCAGCAGGGATCGAACTCGTGCTGCAGTGCGTTGCTTTGCTTCATAGTGTGTTGCTTAACCCACTGTGCCACCAGGGAGGCCCCTAGTAATGATAAATAACATGAGAGCTACATGAGCACTTTCTAGGTGCCAGGGACAAATCTAATTTTTTAATTACTAATATTAATGAATTAATATTTAAATAACTATCTCAATTAGGTACTATTATGTTGGGTTCTCCATGTTGGCACAAGGGGTTAAGTCTCAGCACGATGACGCTATCTGCCACTGCATCATGAGTATGATCCCCAGTCAGGGTGGGGACCCACATGGCACACAGACCTCTCCTGTTTCTTCTGCTGCTCCCATCAGCAGTGTATTTCAGTAGAGCCATCTGTTTTGCTCCCCATCCTGTCTCTGGTGACCTCTATCATCCCCTGCATCTCCGGCCTGTACCCCAGTTCTTTTATAATACATAAAATAAAAATCTTTAAAAAAAGAGGTACCATTATGTCCATTTAGTAGAAGAGGAGTCTCAGGTTAAGCCCAAGGTCACCCAAATTGTGCTAGGACTGCTGTTATGAACATGGTTCTTAAAGAGAGTCTGGTTCTTGAACTGATATTCATTCTAGTGAGAAAGTAAACCCGTTGCATTGCTTTTCACCCTCTCTTTGTTCTCACTTCAGACTTGTCACATATTTTTTTAGACAATGGCTTTATACCAGCACATTATACTCATAATAATTGGCTTGCAAAATCTCTGGGGATACTGGAGAGGCAGAGTTTAGAGAGCAAAGATTTGAAACCAGACATAAAAGGATTTAAATATTGAGTGTCACTTACTAGAGAAACTGTGGGCAAATTTCTTAACCTCTTGAGTATGCTTTCTCATCACTATACAGAACAAAATCCATTTCTTAGGGTGTTAAGAGCTGGAGTACAAGAGGGAATGGCAGCTGAATAATTGAATTAATAGCAAAGTTGACCTCATATGCTGTTCTCAATTCTATGTATTTATTTAACTAAGACATTCATCACATTTATTCTTTCATGCTGTTTTGGATGCTTTATATGATATCAACTCATCAAAACCACATATCATCCTTTGAAAAATTACCATAATCATCACGTCTGTTTTACAGATGAAGAAACTGAGACATTGATGGCTAAGTAGTTTGCTCAAGGTTACCCAGAGGTGGGATTAGCAGAGCTGGCATTCAAATCCAAGCATACTGGTACCAGTCTAATTTTATACTGCTAATCCATGCTCTTTGATACTAGTTAAGCCATGGAATGAGAAGCTGCATCGTGTCTTTGCAGTCATGCATTTGCATAGAGATGGGGGTAGGAATGCAATACAAATTGCTTAAGAAACATTTTTTTAATACATGCCAGGTGTGAAAGCTGGATCTCGAAATGTTCTCTTATCCATCCACAACTTTTTGTGGCAATGTCAGTGATCATAAATTTGGAACCTAAATAAAACACATAGGTTTGATTAAGTAAAACTGTGGCATTTTTTTGAAAATTCAGGATCAAGGAAACATCTTCATATTGCCAATGGGGTAGTCATTCCAATATCACATGACCGCACTGTTAATAAGCTAAGCTTACTGGATTGTATGTACTTAAAGGTAAAGGGAGGCAGTGAATATGACGGAAATGGGATTTTCTGCATGGTTTGCCAGTGAAATATCTGGACGCTCTTCCCACAACAATAGCAAACTGCTACTGTTACCATAGACAATTCCAGCTGAATGATTACATTCCACCTAATTAAAATGTTTGCCTCTAATTTCAGATTCTCCACATTTATGATCCTCTTTACCTTCTGTCCTAAATGGTTGTTGACTATGTTTTCCTGCTGCTAAATCCTTTATTATATTTCTCCCTGGAGGTAGTTGTATACCAATAATGGTTAAAATAAGTCTATATGTAAAGTATGCACAGAATATGTAAATATTTGTACTTTAACTGTAGAATATATCCAAATTAAAATGTGTAAGTATATTGTTTTCAGAGCTCCTCAATGTCTCACACAGGCAAGACTCCTTTTGAATATGAGTTAAAGATTGGACACATAGTTGTAATTATTTATTAATCATACATTTAATATTCCCCAAGCTGCCATAAAATGTCTGAGGAGACATGTTGCTAAGAATAACTTGCTCGGGATTGCAGTATAATGCAGACAATTTTCTGGAGGGAGAGAAAAAAAGAAACATATCTTTTCACCTATTGCCGAGCAAATTGCTAACAATTTTGCCCATTTGAGCTGAGAAGTAATTAGTGGTATGGGATAGAGGCCAAGCATATCAAGAACTTGAAAATGTGTTCCTACTTATGTCCTGATATGCCCATTTTGGATTTAGCTGTACTTTTTGTACATTTTATGACTTTCTTTACTTCTGTCACAACCTTAATATTGATAACTTGCTTTTCTGAAACAGTAATTTAAAAATAATGACCATATTTTCTAAAGATACAAATGTAATTATATGAATAATAATAAGAAAACCTAAGCCAATTAGGTGTGTATGTTAATCTTTTTCTGGTATGACAGTTTAATCTGACTTATTTATTCCCTATAGTAACTAAGTCAGAAGAATACAGACTTTACTAGTCTGAATTTCAGATTGCCTACAGGAAGAGGGGGTGACTTAATGGGTTAATCCCTGGCATCAAAATGTTAGCATTATTTAGATGTCCTAAGTGGTCTCTAAGTCATGATTTTTTTAGTGCAATAAATAAATAAACATTCAAATAGTGGCCTAAATTACTATTTTAAACTTCCAAGAGAATGTGTGGCCTCCATACTCAAATTTTTCTGGAATTTACTTCAAAAGTATGATATATAAATAGTCACATGTAAAATCTTGTCCTTTCTTTTTTTTCAGGAAGGCTGGCAAGACAGTTATTTACTTTCATATAATATATTAATATATTCTACTAACTGGCATGGGTCATTGAATAATATAGAATCTGGGAATTGGGGATATTAAAGATCATCTATTCTGGATACTTGGAAGGCATTCATCCAGCCTAAAGGGAGAGGGACAGGAATATGATGGAAAGAAGTGGTCACCATCTCAGCAGCCTGTCATGCTGGTATTTGTCATTTTACTAATGTGTCTTGCTGGCCCTATCTGCTGCTAATGGTGAGTCATTCTTACCAACAAATGTTATATAAGTTAGGCTAATAGTTTGCACAAAAGTTATAAGTGGTATTCCAAGATATGTAAGACATTGACAAAACAACAAATTCTGAAACCAAAGTAAGTCAGTAAACTGATAATTTTGACATGAGATTTTATTTAGTGCTGTTGCCTTGCTATGGGATCTTTGAATATTACGGTGCACAAATGCAACTGACTATGTTCACTATCACTTCCCAGCATTTGAATATTTGCTAAAGGCTCTGCTTCTTTTAAATACTTTGAGGACAAGCAAAGAGAAAAGATGTGACTTATATGGAATCCTCTGAATGACATCAGAAATTGATTCAGAAACTGAATTAGTAAAAGACAATATTTATTTCAACAACAAAGCCAACATCAGAGCAAGGAGAAAAGATATTTTCTTCTTTAAGAAGGAAATGAGCTTATATGAAACAGCATACACTCGGATACCCAAATCGAAGATGCTTTTGGAACCACTCTTAAAAAAATTCAATCAAGGAAAACAAAAGGAAAGAAAGTGTTCTGTCTGAATTATTTCTCATGAAAAAAATCAAGAAGACCAAGGAATTAATGCTTTAGGTTGTTTCAAAATTTCACCTTGAGAATAATTTAAAGGAGAGGGAGATAGCATAGGTATGTTGGTGATGACATAGGTAGTTGTTAACTTCAGTCTCCCTGACAAGAAGACCAAGAAGATGCTATGCAGACACAGCAGACACTGGAATTGCAGAACTCTGGCTCGAGGCTAAAGCACCCCCTGGACATCAGAAACCAAGAGGTGCGGCATTCAAAGGATAAGAGGTGCAGTTGAACTTGACCAACCTCATCAGTCTCCCCAAGGCAGCACAGATGAAGCAAGAGAGTACCCCTGTGCTTATGGATTCTCTGGTTGGAGAAAGAGAACTCAAGATGGCTATTGAGCTCCCTTAGCATTGTACCAGGTTTCCTGAAGGTTCATATGGATCTTGCCAAAAGAATCGCTGGGAGAATCTGTAGGGCCTGACCACAGGGACAGAGAGGAGAGGGCTTACAGCAGCCAGCATTCCGGATCTTAGCAAACCATGCTACTGCAAGAGTGCCTGAGGAGAGCTCCCAACCAGCTGCTCTGGTGACCTAAGCTGAATCATGAACCTGTCTGTCCAGGGAGTATGGCTGACAGTGCTGCCTGAATTTGGTCTCCAGCCACAGGCTGGTACTGGCCACACAGCATTCTATAGACCTGACTTAGCATGGGGAGCAAATCTAAAGTCCTCTCCAATTAATAAGCATTGTGTTCAGATCTATTGCTCTAAGAACTGGCTATAATATCAGCAGCCGTGGAAAACATCCTGTGGACTTCTTGCACCAAAAGCCAACCCAGAAGCTCTGCTCAACTGTTGAAAATAACCTCTGACCCTTTGTGACCTGGAGACTGAAGAGTGACACTGCTTGAGGATCCTTAAAATGCAATTCATGGATTCTAGGCCAGGAGATTGCCTGCAACCCCACTTAGCATTAGAGCGGAACATATTCCCTGCTTGCTTGTGCAACAGCTCACAGCTTTGCCCAGGCAGAAGCCCAACTAGTGGCCCTATTCTCATGGGCACAGCCTGTGGTTCCACCTGACCAAGGACCTGGGGCAGTGACCTTGCCCAAATGAGGAACAGTTTCCCCTACCCCACCCAAAATAGGTTACGGCTAGATGTTCCACCTAACCAGGGAACCTGGCCAGCAATCTTTTCTAAAAACAGCACAGCTAATGGCCTAACTATTCAAACTGTAGACACAACATCTGTCTGACCACAGAGCAGAGGCTAAGGCCACATATGACCATGAAGTTCAACCTTGCCTAAATGCATCATCCAGCCAATGGCACCATCCAGTTGGAGAGGTCCCAGCTGAGCAGGAGGAACTGCAGAGCACACCATGAAAACCCTGTCTACTGACGAGTCCAACCAGTGGCACTTTCCCCCTAGAGAACACAGCATGCAGCTCCCAGCCCCATACAACCAAAGAGAATCGCAGGGCTCAACTAGTGCCCCATACAAACACGGTAAACAGCAAGCAGTATTGCCTGGCCAGGGAGGACACCAGGAGTGCTGCTTGGAAGTGGAGCCCTGTTCGAACACACAACCCCCCCAAGTACCCATCCACTGGCCACCCTCCTCACCACCGCCAGGGCGCAGGCAGCAGCCTCATCCAAGTAGAGACCTTGATACAAGACCTACCTACCTGTAGGGTGACTAGACACAGGGCAGGCAGATTCATGGTTGATTCGGGCACACAGAAAACAGAATCTTGGAGGACTCAATAGATTTCACAGGCCTTTAATGCTGAAGCAGAGGAACAGATAGAGCCATACCAGCATGCAAGGAGGCACACACGAGGGACGCAGGCAGCAACGGAGCCCCTCAGTCCCTGAGATCTCCATGCCCTCACTCTCTCTCTGGCTTCTCTTCTCTCCCCCCTCTCGCTTGCGTCTCAGCCCAGGTGTCTATAATCTTAGGTGCGTCTGCCCCAGGCTTGCACTCCCAAGTGCTTTATACAATAACACATTATCACATGTGGGCAAGCAAGGCCACAGGTGGGAGGAAAACAAGGCCACAGGTGGCAGCCATAGAGGCTGGGGAGGGGTGGAGAATAAGAGCCCAAGCCATTCCATTTCCCCTGCTCTACTCATAGATGTTACCAGCTGGTTCTTCCACCACCCCAAGCTGAGCTGATTGCTGCAGGACTTTCCCTGACCTTTCAAGTCTGAAAGAAGAGGTCACTTACTCAAATGCAGCTGCCAACAAAAGAATATGAGGATCACAAAAAAATCTCAAAAGATTATCAATGGAAACTCATAAAACTCCCATAACTGACCCTTTAGTAATGACCACTGACTTGTCTGACAATGAATTCAGAATGAGTCTCTTAAAGTTCAGCAAACACACAGGCAACTAAGTGAATTAGGACTATTATTCATGAACAAAATGACCATCATAATACTCAGCCTATACTATCTATTATTGTTTTTGTTCTTATTCATAATGAAATAAAGCAGGCCCTCCCTGGTGGCAGTTAAAGTCTTGGTGCTATTGAGCTATCGCCAGCCACTGTAGCCTGAGTTCGATCCCTGGCCAAGATGCTGACCCACAAGGGGCAGCAGACCTCCCCGTCACACCTGCTGCTCCCCCCAGGAGTGTATTTCAGTAGATCTGCCTGTTCTGCTTCCCAGTCTGTCTCAGGTCAATCCTCTCACCACCAACCATCCCCCACTAGGACCCCCGGCGCCTCTGGTCTACACCCTAATTCTTGTATGGATAGATAAATAAATAAAAATTAAATCTTAGAAAAAATAGTAATGAAATAAAGCAGTAGTAGTTCTAGACAGACCAAGTCAGTTATAACTTTAATCATCCTCCTCTCTCAAAATTAAAGGGATTTCTCCCATAGCACATTGTCCTACTTAACCAGTGGGTAAACCCAAGTGACCAAGAAGATACAATTGGCCTCTAGATAGGTCATTTAAAAGATGTTCATTTTAATGTCTATTATTTAGCATTTTACTTGGTGAGAGTGAGAAGTGAATTTGGTAATTTGATCTTACAATGACTTAAAAATTAATATTTCTTGGGATGTGTTTCAATGGAATAAATGGTAAATTAAAGTTGTTCTTCTGCCCTATTTTGCTAATGGTTTAAATTTTAGGAGCAATGGAACCTCCCTGGTGGTACAAGGGGTTAAATCGCAGCACTATGAAGCTATCTACAGCCACTGCAGCATTAGTTCGATCCCCTTCCAGGGAGGGGACACACAAGGCACAGCAGACCTCTCCTGTCTTGTCTGCTGCTCCCCGCAGCAGTGTATTTGAAATCTGCCTGTTCTGCTCCCCACTCTGTCTCTGGTGAATCCTCTCATCCCCTGCACCTATGGCCTGTACCCTAGCTCTTGTACACATAAATATATAAATCTTTAAAAATAAATTTAGGAGCAGTGTCATACAGTGTATAGAGTAGCTTCATCTGCTGAAGCGCCTAATGAACTTTTGCTCATCTGGTTCAGGAAACTTACTGTCCTTGACACAGGCTATGTAACAGGTAGCATGTCACGATGGTAAACAAAACAGAAAATGTCCCTGCTTTATAGAGCTTACTTTCTACTAGAAGAACATACACAGGCAGATGATTATATAATTGAACATTGTGATAACTCCTATGAAGTAAATTAACTGGATTCTACTAGAAAGAATAACAGCTGGGGAGTGGGAACTAACTTGGATTGGAGAATTAGCACTGAAGCAAATAGATGAGTTGATCTGAGCCAAGTGAAGACTATTAACTTATGGGTGGGGAGAAGTAAAGGGACCGCATAGCACAAAGACATGACAACTGCAAAACCCGAGGCAGGCAAGAATTTGGTGTTTTCTAGGAACTGAAGTTGATTCAGTGAGATTTTCTTGCTTAAACATGTGATGCAACGCTCTGGAGAAAGGCCTAGTCATGTAGATACTTGGACGCCTGTTACAGAGATTAAACTTTATTGTAAATGAAATGGAAAGTTAGTGGAAGGGGTAGAGGAGGGAAAGCATAGACATTCCACATACAAGTTAGTTTGCAATGACCCCAGGCATGTAAATGTCTGAATAAGGTAGTTAATTGAGGTCAGGACTGATGCTATCAATTTGAGAGCCATTAATATGTAAAGTCATGGGAATGGGTGTGACCTCCCAGGGAAGAAAATAAAAAGAAGCATTATATTTGACCCCAAGGGACTCCAACATTGAGAGGTTGAAAAGAGGAGTAACTATCAAAGGAAGCTGAGAATTATCAAAGTAGAAGGAAGTGTGGAGTTGAGGAGTCATTGATGCCCACATTTGAGAAATAATGGCAGATTGACTCAAAAGCTTATTAATCTCATATGGTGATCAGAGTTAACTTTAAAGATTTAATTTTATTTATTTGTGCATAAAGATCTGGGGTCTTATATAGGCCAGAGGTCTGCAGGGGGTGAGAGGATCACCAGAGACAGAGTGGGGAGCAGCACAGGCAGATGGACTGAAACACACTGCTGAGGGGAGCAGCGAATGAGACAGGAGAGGTCTGCTGCACCATGTGGGTCAGCTCCCTGGCTGCGATGGAACTTATTTTGCAGTGGCTGGTGAAAGTTTGATAGTGCTGAGACTTTAAGCCTTGTGCCACCAGGGAGGCCCCCAGAGTTCAGTCAGAGTGAGTGAGGTGGGGTATTGCAGGCAGTTGACAGATTCACGTGAGTTGAAAGGTAAATAGGAAATGCAGAAGTAAAGCCAGGGCATAAAGAAAATTATTAAAAAGTTCTGGATATATACAGAAAAAGAAATATAGAACAGCAACTATTGAAAGATGAGATACTTTTATTTTATCTTTCTTAAAAGTCTGAAAAAGTAGATTTTGCTTATATGTTAATAGGAATCATCCAGTTGAGAGGCGAGAGATTAAATAACCAAAGAAGTAAATTCCTTGAGAATGTGAGAGCCCGGGTTTCAGAATAGAGACAGAAGGAGTTTTTCTCAAGAGAAGAGGCAGGTGATCATATAAAGGTCATGATTAAATTTACTCTGGTGTATAAATCACTCCACTGACTTTGAGCTCAAGGATGCAGGCTAGGGGAAGATAGCAGTTTTGCCAGGGTAGGAAAAGCGAAAGAGGGGAGCAACAAAGGCAATCTTCAGGGTGTGATTATAGCTAGTTGAGCTGGGGACTGTGAATCTGTTACAACAGGGCATGATGAGGGGTACCCCAGAATGCCCAAACCTGCCCACTCTAAATAGGTTCTGCCATCTGCTGCATCAAGACAAAACATAAAAGAACTTTGATGGAAAGGAACTTTAATACAATTAGTGTGCACTACAGAAAAGACAAACAATATAGTTGCTGAATATAGCACCCGAAGTTACCCATCCCCTTGTGGGTAAATGTCCAGTCAAACAGGGTTGGCTTAAACCAAGGCCTGAAACACACCTTTCGGTGGGGAACCATAGAAAAGGGTCAGAAACAGACAAGTCTGGGTGGAAAAGAGCAAAATCAGAATCAAGATAAAAGCTGCCATTGCTAACATCCCCTCAGGTCTCTCACCCACATCTGTTCCAACCAGTCCAGGACCAAGAAGCCAGGGCTGTTTCTTCACATCTCTCTGCTCCATGTGCCTCCTCCAGGTCTCTTTATGGCTCTCCAAACTGCTTCCTTCCTACTCCAGTCTCCTCTCCAGCTTATTCTCCTCTCAGCCTCCCTTGGGTGGAGCAGGGAACCAAGAACATTCCCTTTTTCTGGGGACCACCCTCTTACAATCTCTCCTTTTAATATTTATTCCACCATATCTATGGTGGTGTAGATATCAGGGTACAGCCTTAGGAGACAGTTCTTTTCCAGGGTTCCACAGTATGCAAAAGAAGAGACTGATGTAGACTTGATATTTGTAGCACTAAGCCTGATGTGGTCTGCTTTGAGATGTACCCTGCAATGTATAGTCAATTTGAAGGCTAATACCTGTTTCTTTATTGCTCCTTCACGTCTAGATATGATGTCTGGATATGAACATTGTAGTAGCTAAAATGTAATGCTAATTTCTCTCATTGGCAAGTTTTTCTTCAGTAAAGTAAATCATCTAAGTTGTAAGAATAAATGCTCTCAGGGATCGCTGCAAAAATTGTATTCATATAAAATTCTAAAATAAACTGGGTCTTATAGTTTTTTAAAATTTTACTCTGAGTTGGTCTCTGCACAAAAATTTGACTCACTATTGAGATAGAGGACATCGTGGCTCTTCAAAACAACCATGGGCACAGAGAGTAAGTAATGGTTTGGAAGCAGTTGCCTTTGCTTGTAACATATTTTTAAAGATAAACACCAGGTAAGAATTGCTGCTTCCAGAAAGCTCCTTGTCACTTGATATTGTGGATGTCTGCCTTGCCTGCTGGGTGAAACATACTGTACATTTGCTTTAAGAAACTTAAAAATCTGTTCTAAATATGAATGGAGCATAGAACACACATGTAAATGGACTAGTTCTTAAACATTTTGGGGACGTTTCCCTGTTTAGCATTTACTATTCTTTTTGATATACATTCATATATATTCTAAGTTGAACTATCTAATTACACACACACACACACTCACATTTGCAAGGATCTGCTGTACTATGAAAATCTATCCAGCTAATGTGCCTCTCCTTCCTCTGACTGTCAGCTTCATCTCAGTCACCATTACCTTTTTTCCCTTTGCAAGGACAACACACGGTGGTGGCAGCGACAGTGCATTTAGAACAGAGCAGGTCACCTCATTTATCCGGCATTTCCAAACGTCCAGAGTATTTAATGGGATGACTTGGGTTTTCCTTCTGCCTTTATAACGAAAGCTTTAAAAAGAGAGGTAATGTTATGTGTCACCCTAAGTAAGATTAAGATAATCCTTTTCCAAAAATAAATACACATTCTTCAAAAAACAGGCATGTTTTCAATAGAAATCTGCAAGCTCTTTAATATTTACTTACACACGTACATAGGTTTTCATTTTAATTTCCTCCATTCTTTCCTTCACCTACTTAGATTTTGGAAAAAATCTATTGCAACTGTTTATAAATTCTAAGAGAGGTTCTTGATAGATTTTGAATAAGTGATTCTTTGAACAACACTAAATGCCATTCCTATAAACTACCTCCTATCATCCTCACAATAACCCTTGGGAAATGGATATACATTTTGATCAAAGTTATTGCTAGCTTATATACAACCAAATGAATATATGCAGAGTTTAAGGGCTTGAGTTACTATCCTGAAGGAATGATACACAGGACTAAAGAGCTCCATATTCCAATTTCTGTGTTCTTTCTCCTCGTTGCATCCCATTCCAAACACTGCACTACAGGAGCTGGGCCAGTAACAGGACTGGACTTAGATGGAACTAGAAAGATAGAAGAAGATATATCAGGCATGGGGAAAGTGTTTTTTCTTAAAAATACCTGGAAGTACTAGTCCTTCCTACCAAATACAAGTCCATGATCCAGGACATACCTGCCAGGTCTCCTAGCGTAGACTTGCTCTTCCTGTCACTTATTTTATAGAGCCTATGAGATTTTAATACCATAGTATCCTAAATATCATATCATAAAGAAGGCATACTTCTTGTAACACCTAACCATAAAACTTATACCACTTAAGATTGTTTTTCACCAGAGGAAAAGTATGCGTGCTCGTCATATAAACATGTGTGATGTACATAGTTAGTAAAACTGATAGTATTAATAAAAATCTTAATAGGCTTCATGATTAGAATAAAATGATATTTTGATCCAAGTCCCTAATTAGAACAGTACATTTACCAACTGTTCTCATGAGAGATGGAGCCAGAATTCATCATTTAAAGTAATACCTAATTAATCCTTCGTAACAGATGTCAGCCTTATTTTCAAATCTTTTGTAGACAATGACTTGCTGTATAAATCTGTTAATTGTCTATCATTGTGTTATTTATTTTTTAACACTATAATATATGGTTAAATAAAGGAGATGCAATCAGTTTAACTTGAGCTTGTTTGATAGTAGAGATAGGGTAGGTTGAGTGCAACAAACATATTCATGATTCTATCAGAAGCAATTGAAAGCAAAATAGCAAATCTGCTAGTCAGAATAGTTGAGAAACACTGAGCTGGATATTAGGAGACCAGGGTTTTATCATGACCTTGCTACATTCACATGATCTCAAGTAATTCATTCAATGTCTTTGGGCATTAGCTACTGCATCAATGTCATGAAGCCACCATGTGAGTTTTAGAGTTCTTTCATGGTTGAATATACACTACCTCTTAAAAACCTGTTCTGGGTCCTACCTGGTGGTTACAAGAGTTTAAGTCTCAGCACTCTGAAGCTATCTGCAACCACTGCAACATGAGTTTGATCCCCGGCCAGGGAGGGGACCCACATGGCACAGCAGACCTCCCCTCTCTCATCCACTGCTCCCCTCAGCAGTGTATTTCAGTAGATCCACCTGTTCTGCTCCACACTCTTGTCTCCAGTGAATCCTCTTACCCCCCACAGCTCTGGGCAGTACCCCAGTTCTTGTATGCATAAATAAATAAATATTTTGAAAAATAAAAACCTATTCTGTTTTATAATTCACATTCCATTTCAATTTTCTCCTAAAACAATGTGTATTTTTTTTTACAATTAACTTACCTAAAACAATGTGTTTTAGGTATACACATACCACCCCCCCCCATACTTAGTATTCATATTTAATTCTATAGTGTCTTTTGATGGATAGGAATGAGATAATGACAACTGATAAAGTTACTTATGCTTTTAAATATATATTATCTATTATAGGTCAAAAGGTAAGCACTCATTCAGTGCCAAGTTTTGCCATACACCTCTGGGAAGAATGTTATATTTGGAATGCTTTTAATTGATTTAGTTAGGAAAAATAATTATAACTGAAATTTAGGGCATGCAACTTTAGTTCCTATCAAAGATTCCTTACAATAGTATGGTATATCTGTAGTTCAGTAAATATTTAATAAAGATAACAAAGGTAGAATCAGAAGAACAGCAGAAATTTGGAATGGAATGTGTCAAAATGGTCTCATATTTACTAGACCAAAGAAAGATACTGGCTTGCAAATAAGAACGTAGGTATCACTATTGTTAACAAGTGAACTATGAGATTTGTAGTTGAATGGAAACAAAAAATTTAATCTGTGAGAGTCTGTTGACTTTGCTTTATTTCTATAATATTTACAAAATTCATGAATTTGGTAGCCTTTCTATTGCCAAAAGGTTTAATAATGGCTGAGAATTGTTAACATTATTAAGGGCCCATTCTATATATGGCTGTGTATGTCTATACCTTTTCTTATCATCAAAACAATCTTGTTCTTGTGAGGTGGATCCTTTCATTATACTCATTTTACAGATGAGAAAACTGAAGCTTTCAGGTGATAAGTAATTTGGCTGAGACCATCTAAGGAAGTGAAAGGATTCAGAATTTCAGTTCAGGCAATATGACCCCAGAACCTCATCAATGACAACAGAAGCAAGTAATCAACCGACAATAATCCAGATCACTGCTATATGTATAGAACTTTAGCCTGACCCACCTGAACCCTAAACATGTGTATCCTTTTGGCTCTGGACTTATTCACTAGGATATCTCAAAGCTCCCTTCATAGTCATTGAACTTTCACCTTGTGCACAAAACTTTCTCCAATCCGTGATTTTCCTGCTAAGACAGTGGCTTTGTCATTTAACTGTGGATCAAGCCTAAGAGTCAAAACTGTCTCCTTTCTCTTTACTCGTTACATCCCATTATCATGACATCCATTCAATTCTAATACTCAAATACTTTTTTAATCCAGTTTTTCTTTTATATTATCATAACCTCCACCCTGGTCCAAGAGACTATCATTTCTCATGTGCACAACTGTAAAATTTTCCAGTACTGTCTCCTCTTTTTTCATTTTGGGCCTCTTCAATTCATGTTCTCCACCTTAGCTAGAGCAATGCTTTAAAACCACATATGGACTCACATAAAACAGCTGCTTAAGATTTAAATCTTTTCATTACTTTTAGAATAATCCAACTTCCTTAACACACTTTTTGCTCATTCTGCCCTCTGTTTACCTACTGGCCCCCAACCCCAAATTATTTTATGCCACAGTCCCCTTCCATTTTATGTCATAGGCACAGGGGTTTTAACTTAGTGTCTTGTTTTTACCTTTACTTCTTCAGGACTTCACACATTTATCTAAAAGTTATGTGACTATCATCTTCTAAATGATAATCACTGTTCTAGACAATGAAGTACAGGGGTAAGCAAGGCTGACAAGGTCCCTCTTCTTATGGAACATTTCTTTGAATGTTTAGAGGGACAGAAAATAAATAAAGATAATTAAATATTTTAGATAGTTGTAAGAGGAAGCCAACAGGGCAGTGGGACATAGACTGTGCTAAGTAAGACCTGGAGTGGACTGTGGAACATACCTGTGTTTATGGAATGTCTTTACATACTCCCCTTGACATCTCCACCCATTTTCTACTCCATGATATGTTAACTCCTAGTTCCATTTAAAGTCTCAGCTTAATCAACGCTTGATTGGAAATTTTTCTAGAGGTCTCCTCATCCATACTGGAAGCTCATGCCCCCACAGTTCTCTGTGCCTCCTCTTCCGTACTCATCACACTTTTTCTTGCTTATTAAAGAAATTTAACAATTACTTAAATTAATTATAATATTAAGTGAATACTTAGGTGAAATAATTGTAATTATAATAATAAATTATAACATATGCATTGTGTTATATTTAATACATATTTAAATACTTTACATACATATTTAATGATTTTTAAATAAGCAATAAAAATCTGTTTCCTACACTTTAAATCCCATGAAAAATCACCTCTGGGTGATACTGCAGTTAAAAAAAAAAGGACACATAATATCTCTATTTTTATAGGACTTATATTTGTGTTTTGAGAACTCACACAAATAATAAATAAAAATGACAGTATCAGTTCATCAAAATGGTTAACCAAAACTTAATGGATTATAATTTAAAGTACAATTTTTCAAAAAAAAATCTACAATTGGGAAAACTCTTCTGCATAAAGTTTTAGGAATGGTTTATGGAAATGATAACTAGACTGTGATCTGGATGGGTAGGGTTAATGTGGTGAGGCTTTGACTTGGCTAGAGTAGCAAATATCTCAGAGTAGCAGGGTACTATTCTAACCCAGAGTTAGAGGAATTTCTTAAGAGGCAAGACTTGAGACTGACTAGCGAGAAGGATGCAGCATGTGAGCACCAGGATGGGAGTTTCAGAAGGAAGAGCCCAAGATCTCTAAGAAATCAAAGAGTTTGCCACAGTCAGTCTAGGAGAAGTACAACTAGCACGACTGACCCACAGCGATCAAAGGGGACTGTGGCAAGGGTTGAGGTCTGGAAAGTAGGGGGGGCCAGATTCTGGACTACCATGTTGGCCACTGCAAGGAATTTGAACATCATTCTAGGAGCTTTAAAAAACCTGAGGAATTCGAAGCAGGAGAGCAGCATGGTCTGATTTATATTTAAAATGATTATTCTGACTGTTATATCGACAAAGGACTTTAGGAGGCAGAAGGGCAAGCAATGAAACCAGTTACAACTCATAAATAACATAAATGATTGTCTTGATAATATGAATGAACAGTCAGAAAGGAATGCCATGTGTTCTACCATAGTAATTATTTTCTCTTACACTAAAGAAGTAAGATAGTGAAAATACTTAGGCGTCAGACTGACTGGGGATTCAACACCGGCATAGCTATGGAGCACTGAATAATAACTTATAGGGTGAGGCTAATGATTCCTTCCACAGAGGGTTATTGAGCGGACCAGTGAGGTTATACTTCTTTTTTTTTTTTTTTTTAAAGATTTATTTATTTATGCGTACAAGAGCTGGGGTACAGGCCAGAGGTGTGGGGGGGGTGAGAGGATTCACCACAGAGAGCGGGGAGCAGAACAGGCAGATCAACAGAAGTACACTGCTGAGGGGAGCAGCGGGCACAGCAGGAGAGGTCTGCTATGCCATGTGGGTCCCCCCCTGGCCGGCAGCAGGGATCGAACTCGTGCTGCAGTGGCTGCGGTTTGCTCCATAGTGTGTTGCTTAACCCACTGCGCCACCAGGGAGGCCCTCTTTTTTTTTTTTTAAAGATTTATTTATTTATGCACACAAGCACTGGGGTACAGGCCAGAGGTGTGGGGGGTGAGAGGATGCACCACAGACAGAGCAGGGAGCAGAACAGGCAGATCAACAGAAGTATACTGCTGAGGGGAGCAGCGGGCACAGCAGAAGAGGTCTGCTGTGCCATGTGGGTCCCCTCTCTGACTGGCAGCAGGGATCAAACTTGTACTGCAGTGGCTGCGGTTTGCTTCATAGTGGGTTGCTTAACCCACTGCGCCACCAGGGAGGCCCAGGTCATGCTTCTTATCTTAATATAAATGTTGGTGCATGAAAATGTCAATCAACATGCTTTTCACCTCTGTCTTTAAGAGACAAATACTCCATGGGAGAAAGATAGTGGTCATCTGAGTTATCTGAGGTTTCATTGTCTGCAATTTTGATTACTTGCAATTAACTTTGGTGCAAAAATAATGTACAATAAGAGATGCAGTGAGAAAGGAGCACATTCACATAACTTTTATCATATTAAATTGTTATAGTCTTTCTATAAGAGATTATTGTCATTAATCTCTTATTGTACTTTATAAATTGAGGTTTATCATAGGTATGTATGTATGCATGCATAAGAAAAATCTACTATATATAAGAATAGGTACTGTGTACATAGTAAGGGATCTACTGGGGGTCTTGAATTACATCTCCTCTGGATGGATGGATGGGCAATTGTAATGCATTAAAATATCAGAGATTAATGACTTAACAATTATGATGAATATTTCATGAGGGTCTGCTATCTACTGGGCACCGTTCTAGGTGCTGAGCTTCAGCAGGAAGTGAAACACAGTAAGTTTCCTTTCTTAGGTATCTTACAGTACAATAGTAAAGATAAAGATTAAATAAATGATTATGCAACTAGTTATATGATCATGATTGCAATGAGTTCTGCAAAATGTGATGCTAGTTTGTATAATAAAAATCCAAATTGTGGAATATATACTAAATGGAATATTACTTGGCCATTAAAAAGGTAAAGCAGTACCTTTGGGGACAAAATGAATAGATTCTGAGGTGATAATGCTAAGGATGATAAGTGAGAAAATGAGAAATAGATATCAGATGTTTTCACTAATTTGTGGACTATAAATAACCAAAGAAAACAAACTGGCAGACTGCAGCAAAAATAATTCTTAGATTTTTGAAAAATACACTGATTTTCAGAGGGAAATGCAGGGTTGGGGTGATTTGTGGAGAGGGTTAAGGAAGAGGTAAGATATATACATAGCAGTTTGGTAGAGGGTGAGTGAAGAAGGATGTGTGCACGTGGTGGTGTGAAAAGGTAACCCCAAAATAACTTCTATGTAAACAAGTGACAGATTAATAAAATTTAAGGAAAAGAATAAATCATAAATAGAGAGCACTTATCTAATCTGCACTTTCAGGAAGATTACTAGAAGGATAGACCTGAAGGGTGAGTATTAGCTAGACTATGCTCTTTTGATCTGGTTCTTTCCGAGAGGACAGTTTAAAGAAAGTAAGTTTTTTCTAAGGCTTGGAAAGAGAAACCAAGAAATGGAACTGAGCTCACAGGGAGAACTGCCAGGTATCTGAGGCCACAAAGTGTGGGGTATGTGGTTCATGCTGTAGAAGAGAAAACACAAAGTAAAATTCACAGAGTTTGGGGCCTCCCTGGTGGTGCAGTGGGTTAAGCAACGCACTATGAACCAAACCTCAGCCACTGCAGCAGGAGTTCGATCCCTGCTGCTGGCTGGGGAGGGGACCCACATGGCACAGCAGACCTCTTCTGCCTCACCCGCTGCTGCCCTCAGCAGTGCATTTCAGTCCAGCTGCCTGTTCTGCTCCCCACTCTGTCTCCGGTGAATCTTCTCACCGCCCCTGCATCTCTGGCCTGTACCCCAGTTCTTGTATGCATAAATAAATAAATCTTTAAAAAAAATTCACAGAGTTCGGAGGGAAACAGAATACTCAGAACTTCATACTAGCTCTTTCAGACTTCTAAAACTTTGAGAACATAAATGGGGAGAGAAATTAGACTGAGGAGCGCTGAGTTAGTAGGTGGTTTGGGAGTGTAGACAGCTTTTTCAGCCAAGGTGAACTGAATGGTTTCAGGCACATATGACTAAATGATAATTTTTCCTTGCTGGTATTCATAAAATATAAAAAGATCTGTTCAGAGCTCATCTACAAGTCTAGTGCTGCCCTAATTATGGTTTGAACAGCAAAATATAAATCATGATCCCAAATTTAAATGGATTCATCAATAAAAAATCTAAAAAGACATAAAATATTTTGATCTACTTGTGCCTAATATTCTTACAAATCATTTACTTGAAAAAACATTACATAAATTCAGGAATAATCGGATCATTTGGAAAGTAAGGAGGTTATAGCTACAGCTCATCTCTGCTTTTCACTTTTCAGACTGAAATGAAAGTTAGAAACTACTCAAAATAATGCCCTTTCATCAAGTACCTTTTTGTTTTAGAGAAACAGTTTTAAAGGAAATGTGTGAAATCCATATTCTCTTTTGGAAAATTATTGGGAGCAGATATAAAAAAACAACAACAAACCAAACAGCGATAAACAAGCTGTGGAAGGGCCAAGCCCACCCAGGAAGGAATATTTTTGCTATTCACATTTTTCACCCAAAAAAGATTTTTTTCCCCTAGTTTTCAGGGCGATTTAATTTTTCCATCCTTGCCCATCACGTTCAGAGAGGCCGACAGTGTTCCTTCCTGCATGTGCTGATGTGGCTGAAAATCCCAGTGGCCAATCAGCACTTTCTGCACACTCTGGCTTCCAGTCATCCTGCCCTTTGAACAAGGACTCCAGGCGCTGCTTGCCAAGCGAACTCGGTTGGTGGTCTTAGCCTCAAAGTCAGAGGGATGTCAGACTGAATTGTTTCACCTCTGATCATGAAACTCCTACTTGTCCTACAGGCTGCTGTGTCTTCTCTCTGCCCTACAAGGTTATAGTCTTGTAAACTGGGTCACTGGAAACATTTTTCTTGCTTGCTGCATACCAGCCAATACTCTTTCAGTTTCCTACAGTTATTCTTCTGATCACCTGGAATATTCCATTCTTTTTCTGGGAAAGGAAGCTCAACTTTTTAAAAAGTGTTGCAGGATGGAATGGTGCCATTTGGAGATGCTCAGTTTTTATAAAGGGAGCCAGAATGTAAGGCACCTTGCCATCATGCTTAGCAGCAGACTGTAAATCACTACAAATGTTTGGGTTGATTGACGGATAGGGGCTAATTTGCTCATGTGTTCTCTGAGGTCTTCTACTGTGACTTGGTCGTATGTTATATGGGCTCATGAGATTATAAGAAGAAGTATTCTTCAGAGATAGTGTTGAATTTCCCCCTGATCTGATGCTTTCTTGAACCCCTCCTCTCTTGCTGCTCTTAGAATCTTCAGAAGCAGCGACTTCCACTGGAACTTTTTTGCCTTCCTTAAGAACAATCTGTAAATCTAAAGTGTCTAACAAACTCCTTGGCATATAATTGATGTTGATTAAATGGCAGCTTTGTTTCACGTCTTGTAACTCACCCAACATTTAAAAAAATAAAATTAATAGTTTTTTCTTTCTCTTCAAAAGATTTCCATGATATATCCTTTACTTTCTACATTATTTTAAACAAATTTAAACTAAATTTAAATTTAAATATGATTCATATGGAAAACCTACAGCTCCTCAGAGAACAGATATAGAACTGGATTTCTTGGTTTACTGTTTACAAGTATAGAGAAAGAAGAGGTTACATTTAACCACATTCCCTCACTCTAACTATGAGGAAACTGAGGTTAGAAACTGATTTCTTTAAGGAAGACTGTGCCAGTCTAATTGTTTTCACCTCAAATCCCATTGGCTGTTTCGGAAAGAGGATCTTATTTACTGCTATAAAGTATTTATCCAGACAAAGATCATCTCTCTGCCAAACAGAAATGAAAACTCAGTTGTTTCCAGAGGCCCCAAATGTGAGCATCCCGAAAGCATCTCAGCGTGGGGTGCTGAGTGTGTGCAGGGTACATCTCAGTGTGGGGGTCTGAGGGGAGGAAAGAAAAGGGGTAACTCAGGAATGAACTCATTGCTTGTGTCATTAATTATATTTTGTTTTCTATCTCAAGGAAGAAATTTTTAAAATTTATTTAATTATATTTGACATCATTTGTAGTTCCCAGGGAGTTCCCACCACCATTCCACCTGTGCACCATCACCTCAGTCCCTTGTGCTCTTTCTGCCCTCATCCCCGTCTCTGTCCTCCCCTCCTTCCCCTTCCCATGGTCCTTTTGGTTTATCTTTGAGCTTTTGGTCTCGTTGAGTTTTTTGTTTGCTTTTGGTTGTAATTGCCCATTTCCTTGAGCTCATTCTTCTTATTTTTTGTTGTTGTTGCTCTTTCATATTCCTCCTAATAGTGAAGCCATCGATATTTTTCTCTTGCCTTCTGACTTGTTTCACTGAGTATAATTCTAAAGGAAGGAATTTTTGATCCATAAATGGATCTTCAGACTTCTTAAAATCTTCTGAAAGCAACAATTTATAGGAAGCAAATGCCATCTAATGAGGTGTGACTTCAAGAGGGTCTTATCTAAAGAAACTGCTGCACTTATAGGTTTGTAACTCCTGTGCCTGGAAAAAACATCCCTCTGATTCCATTGTTTCAGGATGGAATCTTTCCTCCCAAGAGTTTTTTATTTTTTACCATTGGAAATGATTCAACCACCTCTTTTGATCAATGATCAATCACACTGCTTACCCTCCTCACCAAAGATTCTACAGGAGAGAGTTGATAAAAATAGTAGAATGTCCTTTTATTTTTCAAGCAGGATAGATACTGCCATCTCTTTGGAAGAAGAATTCTTAGTACTATATACTAAAAGAAGAATTCTTGACAAACCCAAGGAAAACATTAGTTTTTACTCATCAGTAAAGTGCAGAAGGAAAAATGGGGAGGAGTGAAGATATCATCAGGGAAACTGCCTGGAAAAAAGCGATTAGATCTGATGCCTTTGTGTTTTCTTCCAGCTCAAAATCTGCAGTCTCAAAACCTGCTTGCATCACAAACTTCTATTCAGAGGTAAGAAGAGGTACAAGAATAAATATTTTAGTATTTTAAAGATTGCAGTTCATTGACATTCAATCAACTCACAAAAATTGTATATATAAAGCAGATTTATTTATATTATGTGAGGATGGAAAGTAAAAAAACAAAACAAAATGTTTTCTATAATCTAAATGAACTGAAAAGATTTTCTCTATAAAAATTGTGTTCTCAAGTTGCATTGCCTTGTGCTATTTTTCGACCTAGAGTGAATTTTTATGGTGGAGTTATCCACCTCTGAAAAATCATACCACTGATTTATAGTGAAGGCTGACACCCCTTTAATTAGAGTGTGGCAAGGGCCAGAACAAGAATCGGGGTGTTCACTCTGTCATTCACACTCCACCTCAGATGCAGGTGGCTTCGGGATTCGCTCCTCAGCATACGGATTTCAAAGTCCACTGGGCTTGTGCCTCGGTTGTTTTAGTTGGTTTTGTTGCCCCATACAAGTGATACTAACTTTAGGATTATAATGAATAGTCTCATTCCTCAGATTTGGATCAAGGCAATCTGTGATCTCTGAATAAACCAACCTTCCGAGGTAGTTGTTGAGAACATGCTTCAGGCTTGGATTTATTAGAGGCCTTTGAAGGGGGTTATTGCTGGAACTTTGGTTGACTGACAGATGACAAGTAAAGGACTTTGGTTTTGTAATTTGCAACTGAGATGATTTCAGAACTCTCTCCAGGAGGAAAATCCAAGACTTCTGGTTGCAACCGCTTCTTTGGTGACATGGTCCATATTTTGATGAACAAGGAAATGATCAAGCAACTGTTTAAGAGGATCAAAGAGCCCTAAGTGGCCTAAAATAAAGACTCATGAAAGCAGCAAAGCTTTTCCCAGGCATTTGAGGGATCTCAAATATGGAGCCTGCTTTCATCTTCACAGGTTGGACGTATTTAGAATATAAACTGCTGGAGGATTACGTCTGTATATTGTCATGCTTTGGACATTGTTAGCCCTTGAAAAACATGCATCAATTATATGGCAAAAGGAGAGAAGACAAAATATATAATATCTATAACATATATATAATATATTATATATGTCAATTATAATGACAAAAAGGAGAGAAGAAGACAGACATGTTCTTCTGTACTAAGATACCTAGAAAATTTCATCTTAAAATGGCTGAGCAAACAGCTCTAATGAAATAAACTAAGCTGGGGCAGATCCATCAAGTCAATAACTACATTAGCAATTACATCCTTTTAGTGAAAAAGCAATTGTGGGCCATGTCTCCACATCTATTGAGGAGATGTCTCCTCAGCTGTGCTAGGAGAGGCTAATACCTCTGGCTGCCTCAGCTCTCTGGGGCTTTCAGTTAAAGCAGTTGATGGATTAAGTTGGCAGTTAACATGGGCCAGCCACCAGAGTGTCCGGGAGACTTTGTCTGGAAGCTCATGGAAAATTCCAAGAGGTTGAGTAAACAAAAAACAGAAAAAATCTGATGCCCCCTGAGAAGTTTCTTTTTTAAGCAAATAAACTGGTCATTCAGGTTCTTGTTAATGACAGATGGAGATGCTGATGAAACATGTGTTCAAGGTATTCTTCGGAGAGGAGTAATCTGTTAAAGCAGCAAGAGAACTTAGAGAAGAGTCTTATCCTGTGACTTGCATAAGGCACCTCTGTTCTAATTGATAGACTTGTAATTCTTTAAAAAAGAACCAAATACAATGGGTGTGTTGTTCACTGGTTAGACTGATTTTTATTTTCCATTTGCTCTTCCATCCTGTGTCTAGGACATCCTTTATTTATTTCTTTTTGTCATTTTAAAATCCACAAGCACTATGTGCCTCTCTTCCAATTTTGATCCCAAATTGGTCCACCAGCTTGGTTTATACTTTTCAAAATCTAATAAGTCACGGACAATGAATTTAAAATCAATATAAACAGTTGGAGTTGCAAAACCATTGTTTGTTTGTTTGACTGGCTGATGTTGTGAACTCTTAATCAATCCTGGCTAAAAGTGGTTCCAGCTGATCTGTGTCCATTTAGTCCCGCTTGGAATCAGTATTACATTACTTAAACTGTTGAATTCTCAACTATTTAAATGGACAGTCTTTGTCTTCGCCTGATAACTTGCATGCTGCTTGATTAGCACTGGTTTGACTCTCTTCTGGGCATTTTTCCTTTAATTAAACTCAACAGCTTTTTTGACTTGGAACTTCTGGAAGCACCCTGGGATCACTTATGTCCTTTCCATTAATAAAAGTCAGCTCCTGGATTCCACAGGATAATGTAGGTGAAAGTGCTTTGAAAAAGTTAAAAGCATTGTATAAATACATAGTACTGATATTTTCTCATTGGGGAAAGTTACCTTGGTAAAGTAGGTTCAGCTCAGCAAGGAGTTCTACTTTTGTCCTAGGTTTTTCTTTCTTTTATTCCCTCTCTGCCTCCACTTTCTTTGAAGCCTTACAAGAACCTTCTCTTTTGGGTCCCCGAAGTCCTGAAGATGCTTCTCCAATAGCATAAAAATAAACAAAACCACAGTTAAGTATTTCAGAGCTAGCATTTTGGAAAGAACAGTCAGCTGACATCTACCTGGTTTTGGAAATAGATCAAATTTAGGGGAATGGGACAGCCGGACTGTGGGGTTACTGATTACAAGAAATAGGCAGTGGACTGTCAATCTAGCATACTTTCAGATGGTTGATTGGACAGACCAGGGAGTGGGGAGTCACAGAAATCTCAAGGTTGACTTTGAATCCACAGAGCCAGCTGCTTGACATTCTTCCTTAAGAAGCCCCCTAGAGGTTGACTTTTTTTTTTTTTTAAAGATTTACTTATTTGTGCATACAAGAGCTGGGGTACAGGCCAGAATCTCGAGTGGTGAGAGGATTCACCAGAGACAGAGTGGGGAGCAGAACAGGCAGATTGATGGCAATACACTGCTGAGGGGAGCAGTGGGCTACACAGAAGCAGGAGAGGTCTGCTGTGCCATGTGGGTCACCTCCCTGGAGGGGATAGAACTCGCACTGCTGTGCAGCAGATGCTTCACAGTGTGGCACTCAACCCGCTGGGCCACCTTTTAGGTCCCTTTTTTTTTTTTAAAGATTTTTTTATTTATGCATACAAGAGCTGGGGTGCAGGACAGAGGTTTGTGAGGATTCACCAGAGACAGAGTGAGAAGCAGAACAGGCAGACTAACTGAAGAACATTGCTGATGGGAGCAGCAGGGGAGGCAGGAGAGGTCTGAGGTGCCATGTGGGTCATGTCCCTGGCTGGGGCTCGAACTCTTGCTGCAGTAGCTGCAGATGCCTCACAGTACAGCACTTAACCCATTGTGCCACTAGGGAGGCCCCGCTGGAGGTTGACTTCTATTGACATTATAGCTTCACTCACAAATAGAGGTGTTCTTTAGGAAAATGGTTAAGTTATACTAGATAGTCTTATATTTCTGGATCCTATAGGTGACTAGCCCATCTATTTGGAATTTCTTCTACAGTCAAATGGTAAGAGATATGGATAGTTACCATACATAACACATCCCAACGTGTGTTCACAGGTTATGGCAACTCTGGGTGAAATTGCTAGTGAAAAAGGAAAAGCAATTTAAAAAAACAGCAGAGAAAAAAGGAAGCATGCTCAAAAACCTCCATTTAATTTAATACCATGTTGGCTAATGCACAAATCACTTCAATTTCCTTTAATTAGTTCAGAGTTAGGTGACAACATATTTAATCAGTGAGCTAACAAGTGCAACAGCTGATTGCTCTCACCACCCTGTGTGTATGTGTTGACTGAAAAAGTAAATAAAATTACTTCCACTGCAATAATAAAGTAGATTCTAATTTTATTACAGTAGAAAATTTTTAGAAGTACCATACAGCAGTGAAAATTGATTATTTCCAAAATACTTTCCCCCCTCTTTAACTTGTCACTGTGTTTTAACTCTTTGGGGATATGATGGCTAAATTTGCAGTCCTCCCCTCAAAAAGGCAGACCACAACAACCCTGTGTTCTGTGTCTCTTTTGCTAGGCACTATCATGTCTCTGAGTGCTTTGCTTGAATTCACACTAACAACTTATTCCTGGGTGGCAAAATGTGGCCTTTGGCAGACAGAGAATCTGTTCAAAATTCAGTGTTTTTCCAATTAGTTAAACACACCTAGCATCCAGCAGTGTCTGCTTAGTTTTTTAAAGTGTTTTGTCAGTGAGATAGGGAAGAGGTGTCATTTTTCTCATCCTCCTCATGACCTATATAGGGATATTCATTTATTTATTTTATATTAATGAGCTTGGATTTTGCTGTGATTTTCTTAGTTTGACAAAGGAGAACTCTTAAAAGAAAAGTTGCTTGCTCAGGAAACATTTTGTTCTATATCCCTGGTCCCTTGAGGAGCCACCTTGTTTTGAGTATATTAGTCCTTGAACAGTTGTACAATTTAAACCAACAAGATATACTGAAAAGCAGTTAATAGCAACTTGTTCCTTTGACATTAATACCTAATAATGTGAGACTCGGTTTATCTTCATTGGGCTTTCTTGACCTTAATCTTCACCAAAAATACTAAGATAAATAACTTTTTATAAAGCATTTGATACCCCCTTATAAAATCTCCTGATTGAGCATATCAAAATGGATTTTAATTAAAAGAAAGCAAAATCCATACACTAAAATACTGGTTAATTTTGTTCACCTCAGTGAGGGGTGGTGTGCCACCCTCTCTCCATCACTAGCCATCTTTGCTATCTGTATACCAGGTCACCTTCTTGCATTATCTCATTGAATCCTCACAACGCTGGTATTTAAAACTATAACATCATCCATTTTTCAGATGAAGAAACAGACACAGGGACTGAATAGTGTAGCTGGACCTGAACCCAGGCCTGCTCTGTGAACCCCATATAGACTTCAAGGTAATCTTAAACACACTGATATACTTGATGCAATAAAAGATGATAGGTCTCTCTTCCTATCCCATCAAATAAGCATTCCTATCTGTTGCACTTAACAAATTTGTCATCTTGCATTCTAAAGAAAAGGAAGGACATCCCTAAGAGGATAATAAGTAACTTAAATACCTAAGGAAGTTAACATCTGGTGTTAAGAAAGCCCACTCGGAATCTCCATATGCCTATATGAAAAGGATGTGCTGACCCTTGCCCATCTCCCTTTTGTTTTACTCCTTTGTGTAAATACCCTGCCCTCTGCCAAAAAGCAGGACTGTGTCTTTCAGACACTAGTCTGCTGCCCTCCTCAGTTTGTTGACAAGTTAAACTACTTTCCTCCTCAAACTCCGTTTCCTTTTACTGGCTGAGGTAAACTGAGGTTGGCGTTTGGTCACATATTCCCTTCAATCCTGCATGCATTAGGGCTGCTTCAACTTGTTTTGGGTACCCTGCTCATTACAGGAAAGACTTGTGTTCTCTTCTTTGTCATAAGCCCAGTTGGGTTCATAGATTTGCCTAAACAAAACTGCATGAAGGTTTCTGTTACACATACCATCTTCCCCTCAGGACCACAGATTGATTTGGGGGTGACATCATTGTTTTTCTTTCCAGAAGGACATATATTTTTCTCTGTTGAGCTCATGGGAATGACAATATAAATAACAGGACTTGAAGCCACACAGGCATGGGTTCAATCCCTGACTCTTTATCTAGATGACTCTTAAACAAGTTATTTAACTTTGAACCTTTATTTTCTCACTTGCAAAATGAAGATGCAGATATCTACTATCTAGATTTGTGAGAATTAGAGAATCAAGAGTTATTCAATATATATGTTTTAAAAGATTTATTTATTTATGCATACAAGAGCTTGGGGTGCAGGACAGAGTTCATGGGAGGTGAGATGATTCACCAGAAACAGAGTGGGGAGCAGAAGAGGCAGATCTATTTGTAACAGGGTGGTCTCCAGGAAAGGGGGAAGTTCCAGAATCCTGGTGGTTCTTCCCTAAGTGGGTGGAGCTGAGCAGGGAAAGAAAATTTTGCAGAGAGGAGGACAAAAGAAGGGGAGGAAGAAGGAAGCAGAATGGAGAGCAGCAAGGAGACCTGGAGGAGGCATGTGGAGCATAGGGACATGTGAAGAAACTGCGCTTTTTAGTCTTGGACTAGTTGGAACAAATGTGAGTGAGAGACCCATGGGGAGGTTAACAATGGCAGCTTTCATCTTAATTTTAATTCTACTCTTTTCCTCCCAAATTTGACACTTTCTGACCCTTTTCTATGGGTCTCTACTAAAAGGTCCTTTAAACGTGTGGCAGGCTTTTGGGTCTTGCTTTGGGCCAATCCTATTTGGCTGGACTTTTTTTTTTTTTTAAATTAGTAATTCAACCTATTTTATTATATCTACAATCCATCCTTTTGTAAATATTTTTTTAATTTTTTTGTCCTATTTCCCTTTAATTTATATATATTTGACATCAATTGTAATCCCCATGTATTCCCCATCACCATATCACCAGTGCACCATCACCTCAGTCCCCCATGCTCCCATCTTCCCTCAACCCTCCCCCTCTCCCCTCCTCACCAAGTGTCCCCAATTTGTCCTTGTCTTTTCATTTTTGGTTTTTGTGTCTTTATTGTTATTATTATTATTGTTGTTGTTGTTCTTATTCCTGTCCTTGATCCTTATTTTGTTCCCTTATATTCCTCCTAGGGGAGGAATCATCTGGTATTTTTCTTTTGCCTTCTGACTTACTTCACTGAGCATAATCCCTTCCAGTTCCATCCATGTTCCTATGAATGTGTCTAGTTTTTCTTTTTTAATTGCTGAATAGTATTCCATCGTGTATATGTACGACAGCTTCCCAATCCACTCATCTGATTTTGGGCATTTAGGTTGTTTCCAGGTCTTACCTATTGTAAAGAATGCTGCTATAAACATAAGGGAGCAGGTATTCTTTTGAATCAGTGTTTTTGTGTCTTTTGGGTATCTTCCTAGGAGTGGGATTGCTGGATCATATGGAAGTTCCATTCTTAGTAGACTGAGGAATCGCCATACTGCTTTCCATAGCGGTTGGACCAGCTTGCATTCCCACCAGCAGTGTAAGAGAGTTCCTTTTTCTCCACATTCTCGCTAACATTTATTGTTGCTACTTTTTTTTTTTTTTTAAGATTTATTTATTTATGCATACAAGCACTGGGGTACAGGCCAGAGTCGCAGGAGGTGAGAGAATTCACCACAGAGAGCGGGGAGCAGAACAGGCAGATCAACAGAAGTACACTGCTGAGGGGAGCAGCGGGCACAGCAGGAGAGGTCTGCCA
>JAGFMF010011828.1:1864425-1958278 GCA_019455555.1 Galemys pyrenaicus
CCCCTGGCCGGCAGCAGGGATTGAACTCGTGCTGCAGTGGCTGCGATTTGCTTCGTAGTGCGTTGCTTAACCCACTGCGCCACCAGGGGAGGCCCTGTTGCTACTTTTTTTGATATGTTTGACTGGACTTTTACTCTCAAGGAGATGGGTAACTTTAAGTGCTTAACTTAGTAACTATGTTCTTTGTCCTTTCTGTATTGTACCCTAATTGTATTAAAGTTCCTTTCCATTAAAAGTTTTATATATTTGTCTTAATGTGGCGGATGGCAGAACCCATTCAGAGAGGGCAGTTTTGGGGGCTCTAGGGTGCTCTTCTCCCTGCCCTGTAACATATTGAAACACACTGCTGAGGGGAGCAGCAGGTGAGGCAGGAGAGGTCTGCTGCGCCATGTGGGTCAGCTCCCTGGCCAGGGATAGAACTCATGCCGCAGTGACTGGTTATAGCTTCACGGTGCTGAGACTTACTCCTTTTGCCACCAGAGAGGCCCTATTCAATATTTTTATGCAATTCAAGATACTATGAGGTCAACCAAACAAAAACTCCTATCAACACCCAGAAACCCTACAATTCAAGGGCACTAACAAAATGTTATATAATACAGACTTGCTTTTTAAGTTTGTAGTTTACACACCACTATGTTACGAATACCTGGGAAGATTTTTATTATTTTTTAAGGACTTTTTTTTAAGATTTATTTATTTATGTACACAAGAATGGGGATACAGGCCAGAGGTGGGGGCAGTGAGAGGATCCACCAGAGACAGAGTGGGGAGCAGAACAGGCAGACTGACTGAAACAAACTGCTGAGGGGAGCAGCAGGTGAGGCAGGAGAAGTCTGCTGTGCCATGTGGGTCCCCTCCCGGTCCCGGGGAAGGGACCTAACTCGCTGTAGGTTGTGGTTTGCTTCATAGTGAGTTGCTTAACCCACTGCACAACCAGGGAGGCCCTGGGAAGATTTTTAAATGCTTGTATTATAGGTACACAGAAATAGGAGGGAGCATCCTGACTTGAAATCCTTCCTCTATTATAATGGGGAAACTTGAATGCTTTCCATTCCTGAGTCTCTCTTGGTCCTGGGTTTCTTCTTCCATTGAATTAGTTGAGTTGTGGGTGCCCCTGTCAGGAAAGTGTCACAGCCATTTTCCAGTGGCTCCCCAAGCAGAGTAACAGTCTAAGGACTTCTTACCCCAAGGCAGCAGTGACCTGAGGCTATGTGATTAGCAGTCATTTACTCAAGTGCTAGAGTGATTTCAATACAGCTCACAGGCAAACAATTTAAAATTGAGATTCACCACATTCTTAAAAATTCCTGGGCTATTCTCAGTGGCCCACCCTTACAGAATTGTTTTCACAATGCCTTACTTCCTCCTTCAAACTTACATGTTTTCCTCATTCCCCCCCTGGAAACACCAGGCCTTTCTGTAGTTATGCAGGGAAGTCATTTAGTTATTGTTTTGCTTCTCTACCTTCTGAGCTTCACCTCTTCCCCACTGTCCCCTATTAAATAGCCTGTCAGTGAGTTTTGTGATGTTCCAGAAAGAACTCATGCTGTTCGCTCAGAAGACAGAAGCTGCTGTGGTAGCTTAGTTTCAAATGACCTGCTCCCATTTTCTCCTTCTCTCATTGTATGGTGAGTTATAATCTTTATTTTTTATTTTTTTTAATTAGTAAGCATTAGTTCTTTTTCTTTTTTTTTTAAAGATTTATTTATTTATGCATAAAGACCTGGTGTACAGGCCAGAGTCCCGGGAGGTGAGATGATTCACCAGAGACATAGTGGGGAACAGAATAGGCAGGTTGACGGAAATATACTGCTCAGTGGAACAACGGAGATGGCAGGAGAGGACTGCTGCGCCATGTGGGGCCCCTCCCTGGCCGGCAGCAGGAATCGAACTAGTGCTGCAGTAGCTGCGATCTGCTTCACACTGCACCGCTCAACCCACTGCGCCACCAGGGAGGCCCGAGTTAAATACTTTTTGTATACTTAATAATGGTAAGCAAATGTCTCTGCCCTCCATGTGCTTACTTGAGCCCTTTACCATCTTATCAATGAATGCTAGTTGTGGCTTTGAGGAACATCAGTAGAGTAAAAATGAAGATAAACTGTATGGTCTCCTCATATTATTAGGCTATCAAAATGGTGTTCCCAGTTGGAGAGTCAAATTACTGTTAATACAACAGATAGTGATAAAGTTAAAAAAAAAAAAATAGCATAGATATCAGGTGTCATTTGAGCAAGTCTGGCCCTAAGGGCTAAGTGTAATATGGACACCCATATGCCGTATCTCAGAACGTATTTGTCCACCTGGAAGACTGGAATATTCACTTAGAAGAGACTAATAGAGGGCATCTCTGGTGACGCAGTGGGTTGAGCGGCGCACTGTGAAGCAGATCGCAGCTACTGCAGCACGAGTTCGATCCCTGCTGCCGGCCAGGGAGGGGACCCACATGGCGTAGCAGACCTCTCTTGCCTCACCCGCTGCTCACTGCAGCAGTCTGTTTCGGTCCATCTGCTTGTTCCGCTCCTGGCTCTGTCTCTGGTGAATCCTCTCACCTCCTGCGACTCTGGCCTGTACCCTAGCTATTGTATGTATAAATAAATAAATCTTAAAAAAGAAAAAATAAAAGGAATAGACTAATAGAAAGGTGACAGGTGTTCTCTTATTTTAGGATCTTGAAAAGGACCTGGGATTGTCGACCATGCCGTTATGCAAGTGGGACACAAGCATTGACAGGTATAATCCTCCATGGCTTTAAAATTGTAACTTTGTGATAACCAAAATTTAGCATCTTAATGTAGCAGGGTGGTCTCCAGGGGAAAAAAAAAATTCCAAGATCCCGGTTCTGCTCTAAATAAATTAAAGCTAACTAAAAATGAAAAAAACTAAAAAACAAACAAAAAAAGCAGGAAGGAGATATAAAAAAAACATATAAAGCAAAAAATATATATAAAAACACTACATTTACTTTTTAATATTTAAAACAAAAATAGTTAAAAACTAATTAAAACAAATATAGATAAAAACCCATAAAATTCTTAATAATAACAACTTTCATCTTAATTTTAATTTTACTCTTTTCCTCCCAAATTTATCTAACTCTTTATAATCCTTTTCTATATATCTCCACTAAAAAATCCTTTAAACTTATAACAAACTTTTAAACCTTACTTTAAACCAATCCTATTTAACTAAACTTTTATCCTCAAAAAATAAATAACTTCAAATATTTAACTTAATAACTATATTCTTTATCTTTTTTATATTATTCCCTAATTATATTACATTTTCTTGCCATTAAAAACCTTATGTATTTAGCTTAACAAATAATAAACCCATTTTAGAAAAAAAAATAAAAATTCTACAATACCCCTCTCCCTACCCTATAACATCAATATTGCACACATGAACTCCACAAATTTTATTTTTAATGGCAGCAATGATTGAAGTGAACTTCTATCAAATTCAAAAGAGACCGTTAAAATGAAACCTTACATGTGATGCAGAAAGACTTAATTTAGAAAGTTAACATATGTGCCAGGTGCGTGCCTACCTAACATACTCCATAACATAACGCAGGTCCTGTCTCTTAGAACAATGGCCAAACTGGACATTTAACACTAGGCTATTTTGCCTGCTAACATTTCCTGTAAAATACATTAAGTAGTTTTTTGGTGGGCATCAATTTTGTTTTCTCTCCCCTGTGGTCTAGGCTATTTTATCATCTGTAGGAAATCAGAGAAAACTAATTGTATTGTAAAAATGATTTTGGCTAGCTTCAAAGTTTTTAATTGCTTTATTTTTTTCTCCTTGAAACACCTGATATTTAACAGGCAGAAAAAGTACTTGGAAAATAAACATTTTTATAAATAAACAATAAACACCAAAGAGTATTATTGACTACAGTTAAAGTCTCTACGAATATAGATATAGCAGAAAAAATAAGACTCTGCTCCTTAAATAGGCTGAACAGAATATGCTGTCCTAAGTTTCTTTCCAGGATTGTGAAATACTGTGACTTCAGTGATGAGGGCAAGTAAGTAACTTCCCTTCACTTATGACACTTCTGTAAAATCTGGACCTTTCACTAGTTCACAGTCAGGACCCAGGGCAGAACTGGCCCCACATGGACTAAAGCACAGGATTCTTTCCCCAAAATGTTTACATTTTACTAATATGCTTGCCTGCAGATATTGCATACATTTTAAAAAAAAACAAACAACATTTTCTCCCAAATAGTTTCCCCAAAGCAACTAACTCTACTGGCATTTTCCTCTGCATAGAATGGGACTTTTTCTTGTTTACAAGAATGTTCCATCTTTAATTCCTAGGAGAGCTGTGATTGTGTCCTGTGTTGAATGGCTGACATCAGGAATGAATCCATCGTTTATCACCCAGGGAACAGACTTGTCACCAAGGGAACAGTGTTAGAGGAGCCAAAGGCCTAAAGGTGTATTTAGGACAGAGGAATGCGCTGTTTCTAGGATTTTTTAATGGATAAGGTTGCAGGTAGTGATAATAAATGGCAAGAGAGCTGATTGTGCTTTTAAAAAGTGATTAAAACAATATCATTCACCATTTTGATTTAACTCAAACAATGGTGTATTAAGTTTCCCTCAAAAATATCCCTATTTTATTTTTTTCTGTTGTGAATTCTGCCATGTGTACAAAATATTTTTGTCCTCCACCATCTTTGGCCAGAAAGCGTGCCACACAGGGAAGCCAGTGTTGAGAACAGCTAAGGAAAGACCCTGTGTTCATATTAATACAAACAAACTGAAACCACTGGGAATGGCAGACTGCAGTTCATTTCATTTCTGATAGCAGCTTAACTTCCTACAGAAACTGAAAACACATTTTCTTCCTTCTGCATGGTGCAGTGAGAGTAAATGTCAAACACATAGAGCAAAACTATGTCCTTGGTCAGTATAAAACAATAATAATGGGTAGCCCGACTTTCTAACAAAACACATTCTTCTAGATCCTCTCCCCACACCATATACTTTATTGATTTCCTCTTGTAAGGGGAATGTTTAAGAATATGGGTCAGGGGAGCCTGAAAGGCTTTGCTTTGAATCTCAGTCCTATTAATCTGTGACCTTGAGCAGCTCAGTGTCCTAGTTACAAAATGGGGATGATAACTGCATTACATGATAGATTTGCCATAAAGATAAGGTATCTGTGATGTGTTTAGTACAGTTTTTCACAGAAATGCTAAAAAATGACAGCCATTGATTAGCATGGATGTTTCACCTGTGGGACTGTAGCTGCATGATTAAGGAGAAAGGAATGGAATTTTCTGATGAATTCATTCAGCCAAGCACTGATACTGTGTATCAGGTGCTGTGTTAGGCTTGGGGAGCAAGATCCCCAAAAAAATCCATTCTCCACCCACATGATGCTTAGATTAGTGGGCAAGGGCATCACATGTATAATCACAGTAATAGGGCCTCCCTGGTGGCGCAGTGGGTTAAGCAACGCACTATTAAACAAACCGCAGCCACTGCAGCATGAGTTCAATCCCTGCCGCCGGCCAAGGAGGGGACCCACATGGCACAGCAGACCTCTCCTGCCTCGCCCGCTGCTGCCCTCAGCAGTGTGTTTCAGTCCATCTGCCTGTTCTGCTCCCCACTCTGTCTCTGGTGAATCCTCTCACCTCCCTGGACTCTGACCTGTACCCCAGCTCTTGTATGCATAAATAAATAAATCTTTTAAAAAAAATAATCACAGTAATAGCTTTATGATTGTAATTGTAAGTGCTTTGAAGAAAACATCATGAGAGAATAAAACTAGGCTCTCAGTTCAAAAAAGATCTCCCCAAGAATCTACCACCCAAGCCCAAAAATGAAGAATCAGGAGGAGTTAGCCAGATAAAAAGAGGCTAAAATTATGGTACCAGCTTCAAAGAGAGAGACAAATGCATTTGTCATATTTGAGGAAATGCAAGGAGGCTCTTGAGAGGAAGCAAAATGAAAAAACAGAAGTTGGAGAGGTAAATAGTGCCAGGCACACAGAAGCTTCTAGGTTTGTATTAACAATTTTGACTTTTTTCTCCAAAAATAATGTTAGGAAGCAGTTTAAGGAATTTGAGCACAGTAAATGATAAAACCAGTGTTGAGTTTTAGAGAGGTCATTCTTACCACTGCTGGAGAATGGTTATACAGAGAGGTCAGACCTTTCCTGGGGAAGTCCTACGAAAGGTAATGGGATAGGTTGTTGAGTACAGATGTGGGACAATTAAATGAGTTAGAGATGCATTTGGAAAGCAGAATTGAGAGGTATTGGTGGTAAATTGCAGCAACTGGGATGAAAGAAAGACAAAGGTCAAGGATGACTCACAGATGCCTGGGGATGACCAAGTGGATAGATGAAGGTGTCCATTTCTGAGGAGCTAGTTTATTTAACAGCATTGCTATTGATGAAGTGCATAGAATCCATTAAGGACTTCCTGATTATGCCATAAATAGATTAATTACATTTGAAGTAAGCCTTGCCAACTGAAATTTTGAATGCAAAACCAAAAAATTTAAAATAACCTTTGAAAGTAAGTCACGAAATAAATAGATCTCCAGTGCGAAAGTTCTTTCCTTTTATGTACCTCTCTTTTGATGGATGTTATTCATGCAATTATTTTATGGTATTTAGAAATTTCTTGGTCTTCTTCTTTCTAATCCTTTTTTTCTCTTATGAAATATAGCCTTTCATCATCAACACTGATTTCCATGATAGCAACTTTAGAGGGAGAGAATAGTAAATATGATGAATGAAACTAGAACATGACATATGAAGCAATCTACAGAGACAAAACTAAAGAGAGAGAAGATTTTTTTGATGGCTTGCTGGGATAGTTAAAAGGGCACTATAAAAGGGATATTTCTCACTTCTAGAAGTTGGGAAACTGGGGTACTCAACCTTTCTATCATCTTCTACTCAGGAGCAGATCCAGAATTAAATGCTATTTTTCGGTTACTTATGTCTAGCTGTACTAGACCACCACAGTGTTTTGAAGTATTTTGAATATTATTACATAAGGAAAAGGGGACATAAGGATCTCTTTCATTCATTATCTCTTTATTTCCCTTTGTCTATTGTGTCTATTATTGTGTTCTAGAACTCAATTAGAATAACCTACTAATTTGTTTGACTCTACAAAGAAACTGTTGTCACTCTGATTATCAGTTTATAAATTAAGAGTTGGAGAAGCAATTTTGGTTTTAATTATTGCTGAAATATAACTAATAATATTCAAGTGACTGTTTATTGTTAAAAATAAGACTGTACATATTCAAAGTTGTGAAACATAATAAGGAGGCTATATTTGCAGCTTTCTTTTCTTTTCTTTTTTATAGATTTATTTATTGATGCATATAAGAAGAGGTGTGGGGGTGACCAGAGACAGAATGGAGAACAGAACAGTCAGAGTGACTGAAATATACTGCTGAGGGGAGCAGCCAGCGAGACAGGAGAGTTCTGCTGCGCCGTGTGAGTCCTCTCCCTGGCTGGGGATCGAACTCATGCTGCAATGGCTGCAGATAGCTTCATAGTGCAGTGCTCAACCACTTGCACCACCAGGGAGGCCCCTATATTTGCAGTTTTTTGAGCGAAACTTATATGACATATGCCATGGACCAAATGTGTCCCTCCAAATCCAACTGTGGAAGTCCTAATCTCCAAAATGATGGTATTTGGAGATGGTGCATTAGAGAGGTGATCACAGTCAGATTAACTCATATGTGTGGGGTCCTCATGATGGCGTTAATGCTCTCCACAAAGGAGACACAAATCTCCTTTTGGCCATCTGAGGATAATGCCACAAGATGGTTCTCTACAAGAAAAGAGGTGAGTTCTCACTAGAATCCAGTCATGCTGGAATGTGAAATCAAACTTCAGCCTCCAGCATTGGGAGAAATATGTTTGCTGTTTAAGATGCCCAGTCTAGGGTGCATTTCTCTAGCAACTTGAGCAGACTAAAACATGGCGTAAGTCTTTTGCTTGTATTCTCTCTCAACTGATAAATTAACACAATCTTAAAGCAAGGCGTTTCATTTAGTCTAGTGAATACTTTCTGTATGGGTAGTTTCAACACTGGGGTTTCAACAGCTGGACCTATGTTGGTGTAGGAGTGTGTATAAGAATGCAGATATCCGTGTAAGACAGACAGAAAGCATGAGATTCCATAAAGGGAATGGTATTTATATTACATATTAGATACCATGCCCAACTTTTTACATGTGTAAAGAATACTGAAGAACTTAATTTTTTTACGGGAAGAACCTGAAACTCACAGAAGTTAAATAATTTGCTCATAATTACTGCACAGATGTTAAGCTGGGCTCTATTTTCAAACTTGGGTCTGGATTTCAGATTCCAAGTTCTTTTTCTGTATTTTTTTATGGCCTCTATGGGGATTCCTTTTATCTTAGTCCAACTGTGGAAATTAGGAGACAGTTTTCATTCAAACCCTGCCTGATTCAGCTGACCACATGACACATGAATTAACCAGAAGACACTGCACAGAACACAGTGGTGTTGGGTGTGCAGAGTGAGGCTGCACTCACATTTAGAGACGATAACTACATGTGGTTAGTGTCAGCTGAGAATTCCCAGTGAAGGGGTGTATGCCTGCGTGCGTGTGCATGCACGCACGCGCGCGCGCACACACACACATACACACAAACCCTGGCAGAATTCTGTAGTTTGTAGGATGTCCAGGTTGCCCAAGAAAGTGGGGGCCGTGGTCAACACAGAGGTGATTATGAGCACGAGAGTGGCAGAAGCTGAGAGGAGTTTCTCACTGTGTGGCTGAGATAGGACACCAATGGAGACCTCGGGCCAGATTGAAGAACTTGGCATTGATCCCATTACAGCTCATTTCAGCTTACCCTTCAGCTCAGCTCAGCTATGCAATAAGAGTTTGGAACCTATTTGTTCAAGTGTCCAATGTGAAGTTTATAGGATGTGCAGGAAGCAGAAGCAGCTTGACCAAACCAAGCAAAGCCGATGCTGGACTTACAGTGCTAATAACACTAAATTGTAGTTATTTTACTTTCTGATTTGATTTGGATGAACAAGAGCCCTGTTTTCTGCAAAGCTGATGATAAATTAAGCATGTTTTCTGTCACCAAAATTGACAAGATTAAGTGTCCTGTGGTCACTGCATTTCTGATTATGGAGGGATCATTAACAAGCAAACATCTGGCCATTATTCCTGATGAATCTGTTCCTTGATGTCTCTTGACAAGGAGAGTGGGAGGGGTCAGTGAATTCAAGCTCAGCTCATCCACATTATGACAACACTGGCCATTGACTCCCGTAGTTATTGTTAATGAAGCATTCTGCATAATTGATTACTTGATACCAAAAGATAAATTTGTCATATTGTGCCATAGGGCGCTTGCATGGACTTAGAGGCAGAAAAAACACTCAGAAGAATGTTTTTGGAGTTCTGGATGGTGACTCATCACAGTAAATACAGAAGAGGCATGGAACCTGGTGGAAAGCATCGATTAGTCACAGGTTCCTGCACCAAACTATAGCAGGTGAATGGAGTGAGAAGCAAGGGTTCTTCCCCAACACCCAGAAAGTTTATGCTCCATGAGACATACACACAGTGACTTCATTTTCCTGAGCACAGAGGACAATTCCGTGACTACCTGCCATAGCAGGTAACGCCTGAGTGAAGCATCAGGAAGGGTATGTCCCAGGGCCACCTCCTGCCTGGATCATGCTATTTCTGGACTTTTCTGCATCGAGACAAGCTGCTAAGTCACATCTTTCTGTAACCACTTCTGCCACCTCATCAGGCCATGTGTTTCACTTCAGAGTTCAGTTCAGGGAGGTTGATGAACAACTAAACAGGATTCTCCTTGAGCTCAGACAGGAGAACAACTCCTTCACCTCTTGCTCCTCTAACTCCAATTCTGTTCCAGGAAGAAACATCTTTCTACCTGACAGCCCTTGGTCTCTGTGCTCCTTCTCGCAACTGAGATTTAAAATCACTGTCATGAGAACCAGGAAGGGCATGAACCTCATCTAGGCAATGCCTTGTCCTGTAGAACGGGACAAGGAACTCAGAGCAGTGACTTGCTAGGAGATGTGAAGGGTTACAAACAGATCTGGGACGACACACAGATTTCTTTGCACTCTATTCTGCCTCTTCTATGTGCAGAAGAGTGATGTATGATATCCACAGAGACATAATAATATGGAGAAAAGGCTGGAAGCGATTGTTCTTTAGCACTTCATATAAAAAGGGACTGAGAGGTTAAATGATTTGTTAAGTTACACAGCTGGCTTGACATTTTCTCCTCTCTCATTTCTCTTTTTTATTTCTTCTCCCAGTTGTTTGGTTCCCTTTCATGGGGATCCTCTTATCTGTCCAAGGCAAGGTATTTCCAATGTCACTATCCTAGTTCAGACATCAGCAATCAGTGCTATGTTTTGTTTGTCTGCCTGTGTCCAGTCTCTTCCTTCTTCAGTTCCCTTCTTACAGAGCTGTTTAAATGGGATATTTACATTCCTGGCTGTGATAGTCTATCCCTCAGAGTATTTCAGTGTCAAATCACTTCTTAGAGAGGAAACCCAAGAGACTGGGAATGGTATTCAATTTCATCCATTATCTGTCCCCAACTCTTGGGTATTGGAAAGTAAACCAACCTGGGAACCTGGGTTGCTGACAGGCATCTGGGCTCAGCCATTAGCTGTGTATCACGGGAAAGACACTTAATCTATCTGCAATTCAGTTTCCTCATGTGCAAGACAGAGGTTAGGACTGGATGACCACACATATTTTCAGCTTGTTCTAATTCTAGCCTCAGCACTCACTATTCTTTGTCACGATCTCTATGCATTGGTCAACTCTACATCTGGCTATTTTCTTACACAAACCATTTTTCTTATATTTAATTTCATTCTGCTGAAATCCTATCCATCTTTTAAGATGCAGCCAACAAGCTACTTGCAGCCTTTCCTGATTGCTCAGAGAAGCAACACGATGAGACTGTCCTTTTATACCTGTCTGTCCCTCTTCTGCAATAATTTCTATCACGCTTGCCTGTGTGCCTTCCCTAGTTTTCTTTTTTTCTTAAAAGTGGATCTATCCTGTTCATTTTTCTTTCCTCTGTAATGCCTGCTCAATGATTTCCACAAAGCCCATGACCAATAAATATTTGTTGAATTGTAAAACTGCAGTTTGTGTCTAGGGGGAAAAAAGTACCTTTTTTTTCTTACTAGAAACTGATTAGAGTAGTTCCTAAGGTCAACAAGAAATTAGGTAATAAACTTTAGCTACAAATCACTTAATATTTATGCTAATTGACTCAGTCAGATGTTGGGGCTTTCAGAACTGAACTAATCATTATTGGATGATCTGCTGCACATATATTAATTGTTGACATCTATCTTTTCTATTCCTACTTACTTTAATTCTGTAGAAGGGATCCTTGGTAGATGGACGGGAATGTTTATAAAGATTTGGCATACATAAGGAAAAAGAAAGTTCTAGAAGGGAATTTATTCTAAGGCAGATAAATCAGAGAAGCTTTGTCAGTGATGAAGACCTAGTAGTCAGAGAGGAGTTGTTCTGAGAAAGAATAATAATAGCAGGGAAACATTTATTGAGCATTTACTGTAACCTCGGCTAAGTGATTAAATTTCTCTCTGACCTTACAGAACACAAAAAGGAAAAAAAAAACTTCTCTAACTTTCATTCTGAGACTTGTATTTACAGATGAGAAGTAGCAACAACCTTGATCTAGTTTGCAGCTGGCTGCAAACTAGAAACACAGGGACGACATGACTATGCAGATGGGGGCATCTTGAAGAGGACTGAACCCTGGTCCTGGCCTCCTATTAGAGACAGAATCCTTTCTGACTGTTGAGGAGCCCAGCCATCCAGATTCGGTCTGTTAGAATATTCTTACTTCTTTTAATCTTCGGCCCTTGTGTCCTGAGTTACTAGTATCCCTTTGTCCCAAAACAGTTGTAGAGTTCAAAAGATGTCAAATCCATGGGATTGGTTTACAGGATAGTGGTCTTTGGTCTCCTCAGTCAGGGAGTCCTGGTAGTTATTTTTATTGTAATGATGACACCTTGTCTCTTCAGACTCTTGTTGTAAAGCATTCAGCTCCTGCACATAAAAATGATATTACAGGGGTTCCATCCTGCTCCAAACCCAGAGTGCACAGGCCTTTCCCCTTCTTCTCTTTCTCTCTTTCTCTGTCTCTGGAACTGGGTGTCAGCTTTTCCTGGTGCCTTGGATATTCTGCCTGAACCAAGGCTTCTGGGCTCCCAGCAGTTGAATCAGGAGGTGGAGACAGCAAGAGACACCTACACAGAAATCTGAATTCTAGAACAGATTAACACACTGGTATTTGGGGCTATGTGCAGTGTTGTAGTGGGGGATATCTCATTTCATTTCCCTATTCTTAGGTCCATACAGAAGGGAAAGAGCCTGAACCTACTACCTCCCTCATTTTTTTCTCTCCACTAGGGAGAGGACAGATTTATTTAATTTTCATGATCTAGGAAATTCAGTGATCTAAAGTTTGCCAGTGGGAGGCACCAGTATGCCCGAAGGCATGTAACTGACCCCCTACGTCCTCTGTTACTATCTGTACCAGAGGAAATTATGTTTTCTTGTTTGGTGTGAAGGAAGTACAGCTCAGCAGAATCTCCCCTCTAATCCCATCTACATGTCAGCTGCCCTGTTGGTGATGACAGATAAGTCAGGTTGGGCCTATCCTTCAAGACTTGCTGTTTTTATTTAAGAGGAAAGAGAGGAAACCCTGTTTCAGCCTCAGGTCTAAAGCTTCATTATATATCATTGCTTATCAATACAGTTGAAACAACATAATTTGATAAATTTGAACTTTATTTCCTACTTGACCAGTACAATTTCTGCACGTATTTCTGGAAAGGAGAGAAAAAAAGCAAGAAAAAGAGAGTAATGAAACAACTGCTGACAAGAAAATGAAGGTTTGGATCACAGAGCATGCATCTTCTCAAAGTCTTCAAGTTCCTCACATCAAGCATCAAACACTGTCATTCACATTTATAAAACAGGTTCAAACTTATATTGTACTATGAGAAAATGATCCCTTAAAATGTCTTTTTAAGTTGTGAACTTTAAATTTGATCGGGTTTATTATTTACTAGTTGTACTTGAGCAAGATACATAAGTTCTCTGTATTTTGAAAGATTTCATGAGGATTATAACTTGTGACCATTATCTAGACATTTCTAGACACATTATAGCTACTTAATACATGGCAACTAGTGATGGTTTATCAGGAACAAGCTTCTAGTCTCCAGCTCATGAACATGCTTACTCCATGCACTGCATATCCTGGAACAGTATGTATGCCTTGGCTAGAGTAGTGTTCTAGGCACAACCCACCATCCGCTCACAGATTCACTCATTCATTCATTAAGCGATGAGCATCTACTAAGTATTATGAACTCTCAAAAATAAAGAAGACTTGATCACTTTTCTTAAGGAATTTTTAACCCAGTTAGGAGGATTGGAGATTCTCGAACTTGATAGACGGTAGAATGCAACAGACATTTACTATGAAGGAAAGAGCCATAGTTGAACTGAGGACAAGAAAATAACTTGTTTGGGATCAACATCCATAGCAGCAGTTGAGGTACCTGGTGGATCCCTGCCCTTTCACTGGAGAGCATCAGGTGCTATCCTGTAACAGTTCCTGGGATGAAGGAGCGGGCTCCACGTTACACACCAGAGAGCTAGCAGAGGTCCAGCTTCTTCCCTGCGCATGCCTACTGTGCACCGCTCCATTCCAGGCTAATTTTGTGAGCCAACAGCATATTAGGAGTCCTTTATTTTTTAAAAATTTTAAAAAAGATTTATTTATGCATACAAGAACTGGGGTATAGGCCAGAGTTGCGAGAGGTGAGAGGATTCACCAGAGACAGGGTGGGGAGCAGAAAAGGCAGATGGGCCTATATATACTGCTGAGGGGAGCAGCGGGCGAGGCAGGAGAGGTCTGCTGCGTCATGTGGGTCCCCTCCCTGGCTGGGATGGAACTTGCTCTGCTGTGCCTCGGATGCTTCACAGTGCTGAGCTCAAGCCCAAGCTGCTGAGCCACCAGGGAGGCCCAAATCAGGAGCCCTTTAGACACTCTGAGGCGTTTTTTTTCCCCAATGGGTTTTCTAATTGTAAATACTTTGTCATGCTAAGTTTTCAAGTTCTATTTCAATGTTAATATATTAAAATGAGAGTTTAACTTGAATCTCTTAGAGAAGTGATCTATATAAATATGTAAAGTTACTTTTAAAAATTATTTCTTTCATAAGAAAAATTAAAGACAACTCCAATTTTTTTCATGTAAACTAATGATTTAAAATGAAGAGTGAGACTTCATATTTCACTTCTTAGGGGGTCACAAAGAATACTTTGAAAATGAAACTGTATTTGGAAAAAAAAATTTTCTCAATTAAAACTTCAGTTCACATATTTTTTATGTCATTGAACTATGATTGATTTAATTTGTTATCCCTGTAACATTAATGTCCATATGATTTCTACTAAGTTATTTTAATTGCAAAGATGTAACTGTTAAATTAAATTACCTATTGAATACATATAGAATAATTACTAGGAGAACAAACTAAATCTGTTGTAAAAATTTTAGTTGCTTGGATTATTATCATCACTATTATTGGAGAGTTCTTTTTTCCCCTTCTCCCCCTGCCCTCCCATTATTGGAGAATTCTAACAATTTTTTAAATTTATTTTTAAATTTTTTTAAAGATTTATTTATTTATGCATACAAGAGCTGGGGTACAGGTCAGAGTCCAGGGAGGTGAGAGGATTCACCAGAGACAGAGTGGGGAGCAGAACAGGCATATTGACTAAAACACACTGTGGAGGGGAGCAGGGGCAAAGCAGGAGAGGTCTGCTGTGCCATGTGGGTCTCCTCCTTGGCTGGCAGCAGGGAGCGAACTTGCAGTGGCTGCGGTTTGCTTCATAATGCATTGCTTAGCCCACTGCACCACCAGGGAGGCCCTCTAACAGTTTTAAATAGATTTTCTATTTCTGAAATCAACTCCAAGAAATAAGCAAAAGCACAAGTCACGGACAAGTAGTACAGCATTTGCTATAAACCAAATGATTGTTGCCAATAGGTGTATTTAAGTACCCCTAAGTCAATTAGTTTTAATTCTCAGTGGGTAGCATGTAGGCTGAAAATATAATTTTGGATTCAACTGCTGGCCCTGCCCATATTAACAATATAACCTTTGGCAAGTTACTTAAATTTTCTATGCACCAATTTTCTCATCTGTACAATGGGAGGTGGAGAGAGGATATTTTCTCCCACCTTGTGCAGTTTAGATATTGAAGAATTAAGTGATTAAATCACTAAGAACAGTACCAGACACATAATGAGGGTTAAATCACCAACAATCCCCAATAATAGTACACAATAGCTATCATTACCCCTAGTCTACAGATGAAAAAACTGACAGGTGTAAAGGTGAATGATTTTCCCCTAGTCAAAGGATTTAGAAGGTAGTGACAGATGGATGTAGTCTGACCATAAAACTTATTCAAGCAGAAAAAACCAATAATAAGTTTGAGTTTTTTAAGTTGCCTTTATTGTAGCCCTGGTCCTTCTGTAGGAAACAATCCCTGGATGTCTCATACTTGTTAAAACACTTTTCATGCTACGGTTGGAAGAAGAAAGTGCTGGAATGATACAAATGGAAGATACAAAGTGTCATGATGTTATTTTAGAAATATAGCAATGTAAGGGTGAGGAAGGAGTGGTTGGAGAGTACAGCTTGAAAAAATAAGCCTGCCAGCATGGTATATTATTGTATGCCAGCCCATCTGAGCTAGAGATAAGTCCAAAAAATAAGTAACACATTGCTTTTCCTGCTAGGTTGAGGATAAATGTTTATTAAAACCTTGCAATTTTATGAATATAAAATTGTGGTATTTAAAAAAATTAGTGAAGTAACATTGGTGAACAACTATATATAGGTTTCAGGTGCACAGTATTATAATTTGACATCTATATATGCTACAATATGTTCTCTATCAAATGTCTAGCTTTCATCCACCACCAAACATTGGACCTCCTTTTACCTGTTTTTGCTATGAAACACACTGTTTGCCCTTTACTCACTGACGAGTTCTCAGGAGTGTTTCCAGAGCAACCACTGCTAGCGTTTTCCTCTAAACTTCCAGACCCAAACTCTAAAAAGTCTACCCAAAGAAGAAAATATAATTTTCTTTGCAATAGCATATTAATATATATAAGCCAAATACTGTAAAGGATTATTTTCTAAAAGATTTATTTATTTATGCATAAATTTATTTATGTACAAGAGCTGGGGTACAGGCCAGAGTCCCGGGAGGTGAGAGGATTCACCAGAGTGGGGAGCAGAACAGGCAGACTGACTGAAACACAGTGCAGGAAAGGTCCACTACGCCATGTGGGTCCCCTCCCCAGCTGGCAGCAGGGATTGAATACATGCTGCAGTGGCTGCGGTTTGCTTCACAGTGTGTTGCTTAACCCACTGTGACACCAGGGGAGCCCCTAAAGGATTATTTTTTGTAGGGAGAAAATTGGTGGTGGGGGGGAGCCATTGATGTGATAAACAGCCATGATGTAGGTGCACCTTTGGTTATTTGAAGCTTTATCATAGTTGCACGTTTCATAAGTTCTGGTTAAGTCCAAGTCAACTGTTAGGTCTGACTGATGTCAAAGATGCATGTTAGTCCTAGGGGATTCCATGGATGCTGCATTACACACTGACTGGCCTAGAAAGCAGGACTAGTTTTATTAAGAAAATTCTTTGACTAAGACAAGTTAGTTATTTCAGAACCTGTTTTTCTTTCTTCCTGAGTTGCAGATTAACTACAATTCCTAGTTTCCCTCAAGTAAGTATGGGCATATGACTGAATTCTTCCCCTTGGAATGGGGATAAAGTAATCAATTATATCACAACCAGCTTGGTCTATGGAAATCTTCTATGAGGTCCTCTGTTTTTTCTTCTGCTGGATGAATGAAGAGGGTATTGAAGCCTCAAAGGTAAGGAAAGCCACAGAGAGAATGACTCTAAATTCCTGAATGGCAGTATGAACAGAATAACCATCAGCTCCCATGACCAATCACACTTTCTGTGAGAGAGAAATTTAGCACAGTGCCTGGAGTATGATATATGTACTTATATGTGCTTATGATTGGCTATTATAATTTAGTTTTAGTTTATATATTTCAACCTTATTTATTCTTACTGTCTATCCTAAAGTCACACTTGGCTAACCTGTAGCCCAACTGTACAATTTTGTGTTCTCTCACAGTGAGATACAATTTTTTTGTATGCTATGCTATGCTACCTTCAGGGTTTACTTGAATTGCATTCTCAGAAATTCTTGGCTACCTGACTGATAATATTTGTTTTCTACTCACAGGGTTATTATGATGATTAAACATGATAATATATTCAGAACAGTCAACACTGTGCCTGAAGCATAATATATGCTTAATAATGGTTGGCTATTATTATCTCCCTTTTCTGAACTCTCAGAACAATTTACTTTCACTTCTTGTGACATCTACATGCCATCTCTGTTACTAGATTGTACAAGCTCAAAGTCAACTCACATGTCTGATATATCTTTATAGTCACTGAAGTTCTTGCACAGCTCTCTGCAAAAAGAGTTCAATAAATATTCATTGCATTATTGCATGCATTAATTAGGTCAAAACAATGTCCTCACCTGAAATTTGCATATATGCAAAATGGAACTTCAACCCCACAATTATCAAGAACTGGGTCTTACATCAGAATTGCCTTGTTAGATAAGATATCATGGTGTCCAACAGAAGAGATTCTCACAGAAAGAATGTCCAGACTATTATTATTGGGAATAAAAATGAAATTCGATTAGACATAAACAAGTGTGAAATATCAGTTCAACCATTACTTATCAAATATTTTATTAGTCTTATTATGTGATTTTTTTCTAAGAAGTCTATATTCAATCATTTAATCTTCATAACAACCCTGTGAAATCAGTGCTATTGTTAGTCTCATTATATAGGTTAACAAACTGAGGTACAGAGAGTTTAATAACTTACTCAGGAACATTCAGGCAAAATATGGGGAAGGCAGGTACTGATGTCTGTGTCTCCTTCAGTGTTACACTCTGCTGCCTTCTACTTCTCTGGAGTCAATCTTACTGCAACATTACAACTTGGGGCTGCTCCCCCCCCCTTTTTAAATCTCAAACTAGTATCATCTTCCATTGGCTGGTGAGAATTATATATATTACTGCTACTCATTGTATTCTGGAAAGCTGAGTTCATTCTCTGTATGTTGGTAAAAGATAAGTCAGGAAAATGACCAAAGAAAAGTCATACTTGCATTATTTTCAGAGCCAGTGAACAGTAGGTGACTAAAAGTTAAAAAAAAAAGTGCTTCTTGAATGAATATATTAGATGAGAAAAGATTGGCGTGCTCTTGTTATTGAGTCATAGAGTAATCCCAGGCGTATTTGGGTAGTTAGCTGCAGACTTGTAGGCTGATATTTTATGCTGTATTCAAAAAATAAATCAATAAATAAATCTATTCTTTCTTAACTATCAATCTAAAAATATACTAATGTATTGTATAAGTGTTTAGAAGTCACGTGTCTGAAAGGACCTAGACTTCTCAGAGAGAAGGCATTACTCTCCTGTAACACAACTAAGTACATCTTAAAATACAATGGATTTTAGCAATTCTAGAAAAATAAATTATAGCTGGGAAAGGTAGAATTTGGCTGATTCTTTATAATAGGGAAGGAATATAAGAATTCTTAGACAAATACATACAACATTTTTTTGTATAATTCATAAACAGGCGTACCTCTATAATGAAATTAAGGAGAAGAATCAACAAGAGAATGGTAAAAATCAAAATTCAGTAAAGAGGTTACTCTGGTACAGTGGGGAAGGAGAGATGTGGAATGAGATGTAATATATTCATAGTATAACAAATAGATGGTAATAGTCTACTCCATGGTGGTTTGATGGGCTCATAGAAGTCCATTCAGTAAATAAGCAAATGAATAATTAAACAAATAAAAAACATAATGACCTATGTTGAAAAACTTATGAGCCAAATACTATAATTAATACATTCTTATACCAGTGATATAATTACAATAACAAAGTAAGCCATACTAAAAATAGATCTGTAAATATATATTAAATTATATTTACAGAAGTTTTATGTAACAAGGACACATAAAGATGAAATAAGGCAGTGTCTTACCAATTTTAATGGTTAAATTAAATTGCAGTGTCTGCAATTTTAATGGTTAATAACAAATTCAAATAAAAGGACAGTATAGTTTGATAAATTTTAGACAATGGAAAATGTAAGATTTCATTCATTTTTTTACTTCTCTATTCACTCCACAACCTTTTATTGTGCACAAAGAATTGCTCTGGAACAATTCTGTGGGTAGTGGATGAATGCATACAAATGAGTACAAGTAATTCACCCATTCCTCCTGTTTATTCCTCAAGTCTTTATAATCTATCTGTCATGTAATAAGCAGTGACTTAGGTGTTAGTGATACAGCGGTTAATTAGAAAGACATCTCTTCTTGCAGTAACCGCAGATTTAAGTCATTATAGAGTGATGGGTGTTATGATAGCAGAAATAGAGTACTGGGGCCTCCCTGGTAGCGCAAGGGGTTAAGAACTACATTATGAAGCATCTGCAGCCACTGCAGCATGAGTTCGATCCTCAGTCAGGGAGGGGACCTGCATAGTGCAGCAGACCTCTCCTGCCTCCCCACTGCTCCCCTCAGCAATGTGTTTCAGTCCATCTGCCTGTTCTACTCCCCACTCTGTCTCCCGTGAATCCATTTACCTCCTGACACTCTGGCCTATACCCAGCTCTTGTAAGCATAAATAAATAAATCTTAAAAAAAGTTTTTTTTCGAAAAAAAAAAAAAGAAATAGAGTACTAACAGGTCTACAAGAATAAAAAGTGACTATTCATTTTATTGCCTCTGAAAATTGTAAGACAGATACTATGTGAAAGGGGTCTTAATGGCTTAGGAGTGGTTTATTAAGTAGAGATGAAAATAGATATTCCAGGTAGATAGATCAGAATGTGAACACAAAACAGAAAGATACTATGTTCCTTTTAGGAATTGCAAATAGGCTGTGAGTCTAGGATGTGAGTCTAGGATGTGAACTACATTGGAAAGAAGAAACATTCTAGCATAAGGTAAAGCAGAAAAAACTTGTGGGTCCATTTTTGAATTTGATCATATGCTGCCCTAAAAGATTGCCTATCATACTATAGAGATGAACTTTATTTTCTGGAAAACAGAGAAATACAGATATTTGTGTTGTAGAAAGAGAGTAAGTTAGAGTGCGAAGAAACAGAATTCAGTTAGGAAGCTGTGGAAATTATAGAGGCAAATGTAAATAATTCGTACTTACAGGTTATTGCTATTGAAAGGATATGTCCACAGAGTGAATAAAATTCTTCCTAACAATTTAGTAAGAAACCAATTGTATGTGTACCCATGTATTGTGTTTGAGGGACGAGGTAGGCAGATTGAAACGTTTACCCAAAATAATAATAAAAAAAATGTTAGCCCGCAGTGCAAGATGGTGTGTATTTAAGAAGTATGGTCATTATTCATATAGAATCTGGGAAAGAGAGGTTTTTGTATGACAGGGATGATTTTAGTTGCAAAAGGGATGTGTTTAGTTATCTTTTAACATGAGAAAGACAAAGGTATGCTTCAAGGAAATAACCTAAAGTAAAGGAAGTAGCTGGAGCTACAAAGAGAAATGAGATAAATATGGAAGGGAAAGTTCTCAAGAATTAAAAAACGTTGGGATTTATGACTGGGTTTAGGTAAAAGGAATGATTTCTAACCTTCTGAAGGTAATAACAATATGATGAGTAGAAAATGATCACTTTTAGGTGAATTGAAGTACACGGTGGTTACAGAGCTCTCTATATATACATGTATAGTATATATATAGTATATATATACATGCATGCATATATAGTATGTATACATGTATAGTATATATATCTATATAGTCTAAAATGAGGCTATGTACTAAGAGAAATGGTGAGATTTTAGATGTTAAAGAATTAGATGACCAGGGTATTAAGGCATCAGTTGTAATCAAGTTCTTCATAATCTATATTTGAGCTATTAGAGCTCCAGGGCCAGTGGAATAGTGAATAGGAAAAGATGGAAAAATACATTGTGAAGTTGCTGGAGGCTCAAGTAACAATGACATCTTAGATACGCTCAAGCTTGAGTAGGAATCAGCCAGAAAGGAAACTATTGGCTGACTCATGGAAAGGCCACAGACTGAGATTGCAAGCTGAATGGGTCACACAACAAATTTAAGTCAATGAAGGGAATGATCAGGCTGCAAAGAAAACAAATATATGGTTGCACATTTAAGATTAGGTCCTATGGGGTCATGGAAATAAAAGAACACTGTAAAATGTACTGGAATAGCAGAAGGAATTTGGGGATCCACAAAATTTTCAAAAACTGAGAGTAGTTACTTTTAATCTAAGTTCATATCCAGCTTCTTTGTCTCTCAGCCTAGATTCCTCTTCAGGTAATCAAGATAATTAACTGAAATGGACTTCTCATTTTATTTGTTTAATGAGGCTCCTTTTAAAACATAAATACACAGACATGGGGTAAGTAGTATGATTGACTGCATGTCTCATAGTATGTTACTATCTTTCGTTCATACAAGGCCCTTTTCCCTTACCTCATTTATTTAATGATTCCCTATCTCCATTCACAACTTGCACCTCCCTGCCTTTCTCCATTATAAGAACATTCTCCAATATACCCAGCATGCGGGATTTTGTTAGCATGTTCACTTACAAAATGTGTGCTGTTGTTTTGTTAGCGTGTAACTTTAGCACAAATAGCATTGTGTAAGGTATTTTGTTCAACCCTTTCACTTTGAGTAATGTCTTTAAATCCATCCATATTGCTATGAGTCCATCCAAGTGGGTGCTTTTAATTGTGCATTGCACTCCTCAGTGTGCATACAAAACATTTTGCCTATTGCTCTTCCAGTATTGACACACAAGTTTGCCTCCACAAATAACACTGCAGGGGATATCCTTGCAGAGTGAGCAAACTTCTGTACAAACTTCTCTCGGGTAACAGCCCTGGGAACATTAAACTGTACACATACTATTTTGACAGGGTAGAGCCAGATTGTTCTTCAGAATAACTGCTCTAGTTCACACTTCCAACAACAGTGCCTGAAGATTCCTCCAGCTCCACATTGCTGCCAACACATGGCATTACCACCTTTCTAATTTTTGCTGAACTATTGGGATTAGATTGACTTATTGTGGCTTTAGTTTCCATGTCTTTGGTTGCTAGAGTCTTTTAGCATCTCTTCCTATGCCTCACAAATTCTTGGATTGTCTCTTCTGCAATTGTCTGTTCATTACCTGCATTCAGTTTTCTTCTATTAGATGATTTTTTTAAAAAGCTAATTTGCTGGAGCTCTTGACCTATTTCCATCATAAATATCTCACTGGTTTTGAGCATTACAAAATCTTTTCCTATTTTATCATCTCTTTCTTTGCTTTGTATTTAGTATTCTTATTGAACAGAAATCTTTATTTCCAATGCTATCCTAAAAGAAGGATGGCCCGATGCCCATCCTTCTATAATTTTCTACAATTAAAAAAATTGAATTTAAGAGTGAGTTGATGTTCGATATATATTGATGTCAGTGTGAACTGTAGTAGAACAACAGCACTTATTTCTGTCCCTTCCTTGAGATCTGTGAGATACCTTAATATCCTTTCAATAAATTCTCTCTTTTTAAGTCAGAGTTCCTTCTAGTATGTATAGTCAAAAGAAACTTCACTAATAAATTAGATGAGTAAACTGAATGACAAAATGGTGTTATCAGTATCACATTTTATAAAACAGTCAAAAACCTTTGTGATCTACAAATTTCCAACCACCCAAAGTTATTTCCCTTTATAATCTATTCCACTGAGCAAAGAATAAAATGGGATATTCTCATTAGTGAAGCTTCTATTATTGATCCATAAACGAACTTCCCATGCAGCTCCATAATTACATTTTGCTACAAATACATACACCAATAAAAACATTACAAATATCTTTAGCTAGCATTAAATATATTTTAAATGATGGACCTTAAAATAAAATCCAAAGGTCTTTCTTAAGAGAACTCTCCACAGGCTAAATTTTCTCATTTTTTGGTGACCTATTAATCGAAGCAGCACTTGCCTCATCAGCTGCATCTTTCTAAATATGGATACAACCAGACAGTAAAAACATCCTCTTCCCAGCACAAGCTCTGTGTCCTATCAAAGGATCAATTATGCCCTTGCAAGGGGGACAGGCAATACATTACTAAATAATGTCAAAAATGGGATTGTCTTAGAGAAGAAAGAACAATGTTTATGTAAGATGTGCTCAAGGAATGCAACTCTTTTTTTGAGTTTCTGTTCTTTAACTGGTAATTGAAATATGCCTAGGTCCTAAAATAGAGATTCCTGAGAACAGATGTGATTATAATTCTGTCAAGGACAACAGTTTGGATTTCTGTTACATTATGGAAAATGAATCTTTCAGGTCAGTATGAGAGAGAAATCTTTTGCTCTTTTATTCTAGTACTTTCAAAGTATTCTAGTTAGAAGATTTTGATTCAGAAGTTCTAGAGAGGACCAGGATTCTGTACATTTAAATAGCATCCCAAGCAGTCTTAGGAAATTGGTCCATGATTTGCCCAAGGGAAATTTTGTTTTACTCTATCAGAATAATATACAACAGGATTGATTGGAATGAATGCCTTTGGGGAATTTACAATCTGAGATATTACAAATTCATTAAATCTATCCAGAATTTTAGAAACTAGACTTTACAAATAAGCTGCAAAAGCTTCATATGCCTCATTTATAAATATAACACAGGATTGCTGGTGTAATTAGATGTGATGGTGTCTGCAAAACACTCATTTTTACTTAGCAAACATTTATTGAGTTAAAATATGTTAAAGTCAGGTTGTTATATGTAAGGCACACAGAGATAATAAAATGCAATTTTTAACTTCAAGAAAGTTCATGTTATATTATGGAGATAAATATAAATCAAGTAATTGCAACGATGTTGAGATGAAATACTACATATGGTGGGGTAATAGAATATAAATCCTTTTAATTAGTTCAATAAATATTTATCAATTGCTTGCAATGTCTGAGAGCTATGAAGCTTTGTAACACAACTGTAAATTAGTTATAGATGCCTCCTGTCCTGTCAATTACACTTTAGTCAGTGATAGGCATTGGCAAATGAACAGAAACTAAAATGTAGAATAGTAAATGCTATGTTTGAGAAGTGTGTTACGAAAGTGCATTAAAGAACATCAAATTTATACTCTGGGGTTTGAGGAGACAAGTCTAAATTAATAACAGAGATGAAAAGTCAGGAAGATGAAGAGAGAAACCTTAATTTTTCCATGGAAACTTGTGGGATCCTCTCCATCTAGCATGCTTATGCTTCTCAAACTCCAGTGTTTTAATTTGTATGTCTTAGGGTTCATATCAATTAACTTTTATTTTCAAATGGTTATTTCTGTTCATGTTTTATTTACCTTTACACACTGAAAATGGGACATGGCGTGTGTTTTGTTTGTCCTTTTGGACACGGCCACGTCTAGCCTGTTGCCTCATTAACACAATATGCTCAGTAAACATTCATCGAATAAATGAGTGAATGAAAAAATGTCCACTCCAAAGAAGTAACTTGTTATTCTTTTATAATCCATCTTCTAATGAGGTTTGAGAAGTGAGTAGAAATGCTTTGGTTTTCACAGTGTCTAGAAGGGTCCCCACTGACACTTAGTGGCTAGGGTCAGGAATGCTGACTGCCCCGAAGCACTCTGCAGTGTTCATTAGTCTTTTCATATAATCCTATTTCTACAAGGTACAGACTGTGATAAAAAGGGTCTTTAGAAAACGTAGCCATCCCCAAACTTTTCATATACAGACTATGCGTTTATTTCCCTAAACTTGTTTAAAGTTTGGAATGCCATAAATATTAAAAGTTTCCAAAGGAACGGATAAAAATAATTAAAATGCATGCAAAATTCCCACAAAGCCAGTTAATAAATGCCATTTTTAACACTGTGTCTGGAGAAAGGTGACTTAGTTTTGCTTTTAAATTAGGTTGGGATTTCCCTGGCAATAGTTGAAGTGGCAAGATAGGATGGCCCGAGCCAGACCCATTTGAACTTAATGGTACTTAAAAAAAAAAAAAAATCTAGTAGCCATGAGACCAAAGTGACATGTTTTATCTCTTCACTGTTAGGACTTAGAGGAATCATAAAGAGTTTCTCTTGGTAAATAACTTTTGGCTTCTTACTAACGCAGATAACTGAGATCTAGAAAAAGAATCATCATAGACTAGTTCTACTCACTGATTATTTGTAGCAATGGAAGAGGTCTACATCAGACCACCCCGAATTCTCAGAAATGGTCCCCTCGAGATGCCTCACTTTGGCATGCAGAGTATTTTGAGCTGAGAGCAATGAAATCCCTTGAAGTTGAAGCTTCTCTCTTGCTGAAGTCCTTTACCTCTGCCCTAGTGAAAGAAATGATCATCACATCTTAAGCTGCCCTTTTCTTAACCAGAAAGGTAATGTCTGCTCCCCCACCGCTTTTAGGACCCAGAAAAATTGTAGTTTAGGGGGTGTCTCATTCAGTTCTAGGCTTATCAGTAAATTTGTCCTTTCTACATAAAAATCTCAGCTTTATTCTCAAGGATAGATGAAATAACCCCACCTTGTCTGTCACGTAAGCTCCTAACTCTGCTCCCTAATTCTTGATGCTCCATGTACTGAAATGCAGTATAAATACCCCCAGTCCATCTGGAATGGAAATAATAGTATTACTTAGAATTTATAACCATGTAAATTCTACATACACATGTTATTATTTTGGTCTTATCTCTTTTCTGTGTGATGTTCATTTGATTGTCCATCCAGCCCTAGAAAACCTAGCAGGAATGGAAGATATTTCTCCTGTGTCCCACCCAATACTTTTAAAGTACTTACATATTAAAACTAAAATAAAGATTTTAATTATTCTGATTAAAGTAGGTATAAAGAAAACTTATGAGTTATTTTTGCCCAATCCAGTATAAAAATTGAACAAATTTTCTCTGTGAGATGAACATCTTCAATTTTTTTGGTGCAAACTTCATATACTTTTATGTGTTTCAGAGACATCAAATTTCACATTCAGTGTCTATGAACATTTCATATTTCATATCTGTGATAGCTTTCTAAATAATGTATTTTTATCTTTCAATTATATGTGCCTTTTTTGCCCTATTTTAAAAAAAATAAAGAAAAAGGAGATATCTTTTTTATGTGTCTGGATGGCATTAGGTGAATATTTTAAAATTAAGTTATAGAAAGCACTTGGAAACTTAGGCAACAGGTATATGTTTATTATTCAATACCTACATGAAAAAATAGATTTTTCAACTCTTGAGGTTATACTGGTGAACATAATTTAAAATAAAACCTGAAAGAAGTAAAAGAGATTAAATAAATATTCATGAAAATGCCCTCCTCAGGAAATAGGGTCATTTGAACAGTCTATTCCATTAAAAATCGCTTTATTTCACTTAAATTGGTTACCTTGCAGGGAAGGAAGACATAAGAATACTAAGGGATTGATTCTGAAATCTGAACCAAAGAAATGACTCAGAAACCTCTCCACTGTGTTAACTGGATGGAATTTATCATAAAAAATCTAGAACTGACCGACTCTCTTAACCTAGATATTCAAACAACTACATTTAATTCCATTTAAATACTGTTAAAATTTTATGAAAACTTAGTATTTTAATAATATGTAAATGTTGATAAACTACAAATTCATTTGAAATTTTATAGCATTTTATGTGACCTAAAATGAGCACTTACTAAAGGTGACTTACTAACAATACTTACAATAATCTTCAAAATTAATTCACAACCAGAAAAGCTGGTTTCACAGTTGGCTGTGAAATCATTAGTATTGTTTGATTTTTATTTATGAAAATCACTAGAAATTAAGCCAAATTACCTTTAAACAAGCTATAAATAAATTTAGAACTATACCACTTTCTATCAGATGTCAGTAACCATACTCACTGCTCAACTATTGTTATGTTTGAAAGTTGAATCTAAACAATTTGCAATAGTTCTAGGGATGATTCCTCAGGCTTATGCTTATTCTACTACCTAACTCTCTCTCACTCTCTGTTATTTTCAAATCTCATACATGCTATGGTCTGGATGTTTGTGTATCCTTAACATTTTTACATGATAACAATAATGAAGACATAAGAAAATACCTTATTCCAAGACTCTTGGAATTTATGGAAAGAATCTTGGAAAAGTTAGTTGGCTAGAGGAGCTTCTACTAACTAGACCATTAATATTCAAAATGTGTCCTGGGATTAGAAAGATGGTACTAGTTGAGAGTTTGTCATAAATGCAAATTCTAGACCCAATCCTGTACCAATTGAATTGGGATCCCTAAATAATTCATCAGCAAAACAAAGATGAAAAGCACTGCTGTGTGAGGTGCCATGAATTCTTCAACAGTGCAGATGATACCAGATACCATTCCATTATGTCCTTAGCTTGGTCATCTACAGTTAGTAGTGCTTTGGGATAGGGTCTAAAGTATCCTCATCCTACAGCGCAGGACAATATTCTTCTACTTTCAATCCTGTTGGGATGTGTGTGTGTGTGTGTGTGTCCATGACTAGAACCAAGGATTAAGTCATGCAACTTTGCCCCTTCCCCAGAAGTCAAATCAGTCAGGAAAGGCGACTGACAAGATTGAGTTAATCATTATCTGTGAACTATTGGATTAATTAAAATGCAAGCCTTTAGATGGAAGTGGTTCTAATAATTCCTTAGCAGCCTATCAGCAAACCAAACTCTAATCCTGTATCTCAAGGTTAGGAAATGAAACCTAATGATCAACATTCAATCCCTGTCAACAAGCTTTTTCTATATAAGGGCAATTGCTTAAGTTATAGCCAATCAATTTCTTTGTTTTATTTCCACTTCTTCTCTACCAAAGACGTCCTTGTAATTCCTGTCAGTCATGGGCCCTTAACTACTTTTGTTTTGGTGCTGCCTGGTTCAAATTGATGTTTGCTGGGCTCTCCCTGGTGGCACAGTGGGTTAAGCACCACACTGTGAAGCAGACCGCAGTCACTGCAGTACAAGTTTGGTTCCTGCCGCTGGTAAGTGAGGTGACCCACATGGCACAGCAGACCTCTCCTGCCTCACCCGCTGCTCCCCTCAGCAGTGTGTTTCGGTTAGTCTGCCTGTTCTGCTCCCCGCTCTGTCTCTGGTTAATCCTCTCACCCCACACACCTCTGGTCTGTACCCCAGTGCTTGTATGTGTAAATAAATAAAATCTTTAAAAAAAAAATTGATGTTTGCCTAAATATACTCCTAAAATTTTTAATATGCCTCAGTTTATATTTTAACAAAGTCTTACTCATGAGTACAGTTCTAGTTCTTACACTTTACTGGTGCATTCCCCACAGCACAAAATCTGTGAGAAACCAGTAAGTGTTAAATTATTCCATTAAGAGCATTCAGTGTCTTCTGAGAATAGCATATGGGTTAGAAAATATGTTATCTATTCCCACCCTTATGTTAAGTACTGCATGCAAATTAACATAGGGTGAGATCTAGGAATCCTTTAAGGTCAGATCTTCCTAAACCTGATGTTATTTTGCACAAGTAATTAGATAATGTCTTGTTTGAAAAGGCAAAGTACAAATTTTAGCCCATATTGTGAAATATTTTATGGAATGCAAAAATGAAGTTTATTATTTTACTATTTCCAGTTATGTCTTTTAGAACTAAAAAAGAAGCAAGAAAATAGTGTTACATAAGTGATAAATTGTGAGCAGATGTTCCCATATTATTAAAATTTGCTTAATAGACACTGTAACATTATCCATTACTGCTACAGATTGATAATAAGTATAGTTTTCCCCATATTTAAGAGAATCATGTAATTAAAAAATTAAAAAAAACTTTTTACAGATAAAGTTCAAGAAGAGAAAATTATCTTTGTATTTCTCTACTGGCAATTGTTAGCATTCCTTTCATTTCATGACTATTACTGGTGTAATTGTGTTCCTTAGAGGTGGAGTTATTAAAAAAATGACCCATTGCCATGTCTAAAACATGAGGTATACCAGAGCTCCTGGACATCTCTGTCAACGGACTTTAATTCAGTGATGGGAACTCTATTTCTTTACTGTTCTTGAACTTGAATGATCTGTTCTGCTTTATCTACTGCATAGCTGTGATAGTTCCTGAGAAGGATTCTTTATTGGAAGTATTTCATTTCTTTGCCTTTTCAAACAGGCATTATCTGGTTACTACTGAAGAGTGATTTCAGACTTGGGACGATCTGACCTTAATGGATCCTGGATTTCACCTTGTGATAACTGCATGTGGGACTTAACATGGGGAGGGAGATGGGTGATATTTTCTAACCCATATGCTATTCTCAGAAGTCACAAATACTCTTAATAGAATAACACTTAAGATTGCCTACAGATTTTGTACTATATGGGCCTGTTTGCTTTGGGTTTCCTGTTTTCTTCATTATTTTTAGAGATAAAAACTTTTGAATATACTGGGGTTTCCCTGGTGGCACTAAGTGTTAAATCTTAGAGCTGTCAAGCTATCATGAGCCACTGAGCATGAGTTCCCTCCCTATTAAAGAAGCTGACCCAAATGGCACAGAAGACTTTTTCATTCTTCCCCCTTGTTCCCCTCAGCAGTGCATTTCAGCGGATCCACCTCTTCTGCTTCCCACTCAATCTCTGGTGAATACTCTCACCACCACTACTACCCCCTCCCCCCCCCCCCCGGCCTACATCCCAGTTCTTGTATGCATAAAAAATACAAATAAATCTTAAAAAAAAAAACCCTTTTGAATGCACTGCTACTTTATTCTCTGCATTTTGTTAACTTTGAGGAGGAAATGGAATGAATATATTTTTGAAACTTTGAAAGTAGAAATATAGTACATCATAACTAGCTAGCATGGATGAATTAAAGAGGGGTTGAAAACAATTATGTCTAAGGGCTAAGAAGGTGAAATAAATGTGTGAAGCAGGCAGAGAACTGGACAATGGGAAGTAGAGGGTAAACTGGAGAGAGCAGTGTATAGAAGACAGCTCCAGCTCATTGTCTTCAGACAGTTATGTGAGCACAGGATTATTGGATCCCTGACCAGAAGCGTGAAATCTGAATTTTCATGGCATCTCTCAATGTTTTAAAATACAGTGCAAACGAAGAGACATGTGTCTGATGGGCCAGATTCTGTTCACAGGCCACTAGTTTGCCACCTCTGGAGAAACAAATTTCCATAATACATTCTGATAATCAGTTGCTTCTCTAAGGAAGTTATGGTTTTAGATGTTATAAAACTATTATGAGTTAATTCTAATCCCATTTTCTTTCTGTTTTTTCCTTAAGGAGAACAATGACTGTGATCTTTTCTATGCATAAAATTGCATGCATTTAAAAACTTGAGCCACCCCACAGAGAACTTATTAATCTCCTGGTGAAACGTTACCAAAATATTCCTATAATATCAGTCACATAAAATTTTTCAGAATTTTTACTAAGGGGATTTGATGGGCCCCTGCTTGAGATAGAAGAGAAGTTGTCTTCTCTCAGTGGTATGTTTTTAAAACTTGAAAGTAACTCCCAGCATAACTGAAGGCTTTTGATATGCTTGCATTTGTTTAATGATCTCTAATACTGAATTCTTAGTCAAAATGTATTGTCATATAGTGAACGACCCCAGAGACTGTTCCTGAAATGATGACTACTTTGGATAAATGAGCAGAAACTATCTTGCCTCTGTAAATTTATCTACATCCATAGTGATAGAAACAGAGGTTTTCGGAAAATGAATTTTGTTTTTTGAACATGGATGGGATCCTAACAGAAAGTGCACCTACATCACATATTGTATTTGTATGTAAAACTTACTTCATTAAATGATAATGTCATTGACCAGACTCTTTTAACCTTACACAATCTTTTATCCTGCACCTATAACTTGCAAACTTACACAGACAACCAAATAACAATGATTATTACTCTAAGACATCAAGGCAAGCTTTAGTATCAACCCCCTTAAACAAGAAGTGCTTTAAACTAATATCTGAACCCAAAGCCTCAACTTGCATTATTACAATGAGACATTTCATATTTTTAGCAATCTGGATGAGCATAATAATTTCTGTTGGGAGACAAGGTTGCTAAGTCATTAGGAAAAAGCAAATGTGTTCCTTATTCATACTTGCATTTGAAGAAGCTAGGACAATGTCTAGCACTTTGCAGCGACTCAGTGAGGAGCAGAGTGAATAATGGGAGCCCAGCTGCTCCGTGGCAAGGTTCCTGTCAAGGCCTGCTTGATCTGACATGAGTATGGAAAGCCCATCAGCAGAAGCTGCCTTTCCAAACAAGGAGCATGCTCAGGTTGACCTTTCTAATTCTAGTAGAAGTAGGGGAGGGTGAGGTGTAGAGTGCTGAAGTGTGAGGAATGATCTACCTTCAAGGATCCCATATTTTATATTCATGTAGGAGTTGTTTTTTTTTTTTTAAGAGCATGTTCAAACCCACTCACACATTTATATTAAAAGTTATGCTAATTGCCAGGGAAATAATATTTCAAATTTAGAAATCCTACTCATTCCTAATTATAGCTGTCAGAGTGGTAGGGCTTTGTGAACTAGCTAGCAAACATGGAAAAGCCTTCCTAGTAAATCAATAAAGTGGAACATTTTTAGAGATCTGTGATTAATTATTTAGTACAAGGAAACACAATACAGCTTGTACTGAGCCTATGTACAATTGCACAGATTCTTTTCTTTCCAGTTGAAAGCTAATTGTTCTTTTTAAGTACCCTAGGTTACAAATCACTTGATTTTCTAAGTGGTATGTCAAACTAACTTACATAGTCAGTGCCTACTTGCGAATATACTGCAAACATGGCTGTGGAAATAAATGGAATGGAGCATTTACAGTCTTCTTTATAATACCTCAAAGGCATCTATTATGTAGGCAAGCACTTTGGTTTAACAATTTTGTCCTTTAATACAGAGGCTTGTTAAAAAATAGCCTATTCAAATATGTTGCTTATTCAATAATGATTTCTAATCATTTATAGTTTATGGTAGAATGTAGGGAACTAGGACAATGATTGATTGGAAGTTATTAAGGTAATAACAAATGTAACTGTAATTAAAGTATTTTTTTTTTAAATTTCAACCTAAAATATGGCATAAGTTTCGTAGAACCTGGAGAAAGACACAAGCATAGTAGCATTTCATATGGATAATATTAAGGGTTCTGTAAGACAATTTTCTGGGTTTATCTTCTGTTCTCCCCATCTAATGAAGGGATGAATTTGGTTTATGTACTAATGTGTTTGTGCTGCAGTTTCCTCAGTTGGAATAAGATGGGTCTGTTAACAATAACTATTATCATCAGATGGTGTGAGGATTAGATGCAACAAAGCATGTAAAATACTTGGATATTGGTAAGCATGCAGTAATCACTCATATGTTGTTAGTTGTTATTGTTTCAAAATTAAGTCATAAATTGGAAATATTTTCTGCATTTCAAAAAAATATTAAATAGACAGTTGAGAAGAGATGACTTATATCAACCTTATAGAAATTCACAATAAATAAATGTATCTGCCCTCAAAAAAACATATACTAATGGGCATAGAGACTTTAATCATAATCACTTCCACTGGAAACAACTCAAATATCCATGAAATGCTAATGCAAATGAAGATCCTTTTTTTTCCTGAATAAATTTACATTATGAGAACAGTTTTTATTACACCTATTAATCCCTTATCTGGGTCTTTGACATTGGATGAAATCCCTTAGTGATATTAAATTGTTACATAATACCTCTCAATAAAAGGGGGAGGAACAGCACAATGAGTGGGGGCAATTTTTTCCACACCCAGCTACATGCAGCACCTTGGATTGCAAGTCCCAGGGTACCATGAACCTGACTTCCGGGGCTAGAAAATTATGGCTGGAGCTAAGTGATCCCTATGGAGCACAGAAGGCAGATGGGCCTACATTCTCTTGCTTCTACAACCCAATTAGAAAGTGTGACCTAAAAATTGGTACCTCTTAATTTCTTGAAAAAATTAGAAGATATGGTGATATTGAACCTATATTTATACTTTTCTACCAAAACCATATGGGAACGCTCATATATTGCCTGTGGGATTTAAAATAACTTTGGAAAACTATTGGAAAATTAATCAAGAAGTTAACCATACATCTAAAGTAAGGCCTACAAGTTATAGAAACAACCTAAGTGCCCAAAGAAAGAGGAGTGTATTAAGAAGATGTGGTATGCATACACAATAGAATAGACTAGAATACACAATAGTGTATTCTGAGTAGAATGCTATTTAGTTATACAAAAAGATAAACTCTTGCCATTTGTGACAATATGGATGGAACTGGAGGAAATTTTGCTAAGTGAGATAAATCAAAAGGAGAAAGACAATTATCAGATGGTATTACTTATATGGAGAATATAGAGAAATAAACAAAACTGGGGGACAGATAAATCAAAATAGCAATGAACTATAAAATTGAGTTTTATACCAGAGAAGGAGGGAAGGATGGTGAACAGATTGGGAAGGGAGCACAATGGACTATGGTGGAGGACTATGGATGCCTTGAGGGTGGGTGAGATGTGGGGGGCATATACCTGAAGGGTATGATCCTATACCACTAAGCCATATACACCCCTATAGAATAATGTTGCTTGAATAATACCAATAAACATGGTCCAGATATTTGATTCCTAATTTAGCCCAAGAGAAATAGTTGTATATATCCCCCAAAAGACTTAAATAATTATGATCATGACAACTTTAATCATAATAGTTTCAAACTGGAAACAACACAATGACACTCAATGGGAGAATTTAGTAAGAGAATGCAGAATAGATATACAATGGAATGCTACTAAATGACAATAAAACAACATACAACATACAATATACAGTAATATGGATGGATCTCAAGAACACTATATGGAGAAGAAAAAAAAAAGGCCTGGTATAAATGTACAACCTGTATAGGTCTTTATATAATGAGGTTCAAGAATATGAAAAATTACTTTATGATGCTAGGAATTAGAAGAAATCTTTGGGAAGTGACAGAGAATCAACTGGAAAAGGAAATTTGTGAACTGATAGAAATATCTTAATCTTGCTATTGATTAACTACATTGCCATAACTCAAGATCTGTGCATTTGATTATGTATACCATCTGCTTCAACAAATATTATACTATAAAAACAAGTAAAACAAACTGAATAGCTGTCATTTTTTTTAAGACATAGTCTACATGCATCATCCCTGCAGGTTTTAAGTTTGCAGCTCTGAAGAAAATTTTATTAATTGAAGGGGTACATTTTAGGTATCTGGTAAACACAGCTGCCTACAATAACTAATTTTTTTCAAGGTCCTACAGAGTTTCAATTTTTAACTCTGTTTTTTCTTGCATGTTTTGCTCAACATCATATTTTAGGTTTACTTTATTTGGGATATATCAGGTGACTATCTGTACTTATACATCAAGTTATTAACAATTAGCACTCAACATTTCAAACATTCAAAATAAATGAAAACATTTCTTGCCACAGCACACAGTGAACTCACAGAGCAATAATGAAACTCATTACTCTGAAGACTTACACAGATTCTAAATAATAATAAAAAATAGCTGCATGCCAGAAATTCAATTATATATTTCAAATCTTAGATTTTATGTCACAGCTCATAGATCCACAACAATTTTCTAAAAGATGCTATGGATGACTGTAAGTGAACGACAAGGAGGTCAACCAGTTCTCTTTCATAATATATTCTTTTTCACTTTTATCAGGGGTTGAATTCTGAGTTGAATGAATTAAAATTCTGACAAAGCATGGGGTTTAATAAAGAATAAAGACTTTCTTGATAAATTATGTTTTTGTGTTTTTCAGAAATTTAAGAATAACCATACACAGAAATACAACCATCTTATCTATAAAATTCATTTATATTCAGAGGCATGTTGCCATCTGAAACTTTATAAAAGCAGGATCAAGGTCAACTATAATATTTGATAACAAGCATTAAAAGTAGTTTATGAGCAACACATGTTTTTAATTAATAATGCACATACAGCTAAGTATTTTTGATTAAGCAGTATTTATGCACATAAGTAATTCATTCTTAATGATTTATGAGACAGAATTTTTATCTAACAGACATTTCCAGGTATCTAATCAACCAGAAGGTATTGTATTTTCATCATGAGGCAGAGATGTTTCACATTTAATTACAGCTCACTGACCTATAGCAGGGACTGCAGTAGATTTGCATATTCATCACCAGCAAGTTGAAGCTGACCACTAACCAGAATCATGGCTCTAAGGACATGTAAATATAAAATGGACTGATATAATAATAAAGTTTTAAAATGTTTTCCAAGGTTTTTATTTTTAATGCTGTCCATTTGGAGATGCTACCATGAGGTCACATTGCCATCTGGTCAATGCCTGGTCTTACTTTCCAGTTAACCATACCTGTAATAATCTAAAGCTTCTGCTCATCCACAGTAGGTTTCTAACTTATGCTCCTGCTCCCAGGTACTCCTTTCTCAGCACTGCCCATAGGAAGCAGATTTATGCTCAGAGATCATTTCCACAAGTTTTCCTGGTACTCGAGTGATTTTCAATGTTAGAAAGCAGTATTAACCCCCTTTAAGAGCGCAGAAGTAAATTTATGCCAGGATCTGCCATGATATAGCTATGTAACCATATGTAGGTAATTTTAACTTTTGGACCTTATTTTTCTCATATCAGTAGCTGTCGTAAGAACTATCTGTTATACCTACCCCATCTGTTCATTAGTAGACACACTTTGGATGCACAAAATGAGCACCAGCAAATATTTACAAAGTACCAATAACTGTATCTAGGATGTGGATAGCATTTAGATCTCTGCAAGGACACAATCAAAATTGGGGAATAATTATGTGATTCATGGAAATCATACAAAACCTTCTCAAGTGGTAATTCTCTAATAAATATTTAAGATTTTTATCAAATGAACTCTAAACTAGTATGTTCCAGATTCTTTACCTGACATATTTCCTCTCTATCCACAATTTCTCTCTAACAATCAGTTCTTTTTCTGCCCTCATGTTCATAATGGGCTCAATTCAATCTAGTACTTACTATATTATCATAGTATGTCATACATGTTTTTAAAGTATCTGTCTCTTACTGCAGCTGAAACATCCCCAAGGCAAGTCCTTAAAATGACTCTGTGTCTTTATAAGAGTTTAGTCTAAAACCTGGCTAAACATGGAACCTGATTGACATGCCCCAATTCACTTCTTAATATTTTATCCTTTCCTTATGCTACCACTATTCTCATTTCCATCTTTTCTTCATCTATTCATACTATTACTTTGTAAATTATAACTCAAAGCTCATTTCTTTCCACTACATAGTCTACTTTCAGATGATCCATTTCCCCCAAACATATATGGAATATTTTAGAACATTTAATTATCATTATTTATTGCTGTGTCATTGTCTAGTTGTTTCATGTATGGAAATTTTCCTCTTTTTAATCTACAGACTCCTTGAGAATCAAATCTCTGTGTCTTAGATGTGTTTTTTTTCCTTCCATATATTCTCTAGAGGGTATTATTTTTTCATGATTAAATTTGAACTGTAGGAGATATATTTTATTTGAAAAATGTCATGTGCACAGTTCCAGCATTTCCTTAAAAATTCATGGCAATATGGGCACTTTTTATGGCTCTTACGCTTTTCTTAAAAGAACACCAATCAGTGTAGGCAATGACTTCCTCCTAGTACCAGCATAGCCAATTTGAATCTGTGACTAAATAAATAGTAAAAGATCTGGGAGAAACAGAAGGAATCCTGTTATAGCCACCAAACATGAGAGAAAATTAAGGCAGGAAAAGTCAATACTCTAAGGTTTTCCCTTATAGATTATAAATTTCAAAAACATTGAAAAGTCATCTTTGTCCCGCTCTATTAGACTTAGAATATGCAGAAATTATGATACCTTTGCGAAATTTCTGAAATGATGTGTATTTAGTGACTTGACTGATGGATCATCTATCAGAATCCTTAATCCTTCATCATTAGAGCTGAATGAAGGACTTTTCAGAAGAAGTGATGATATAATCAAGAAATGCAAATCTGAAGAAACCAGGATGCATGGCCATGTGCCTTGTAATAAAGCAGGTTGAAAAGCATGATAAGAGTGGCAGGATTTTTTTGGCATCACCTTGGCAGACATAAATGCCCCAGAATTGGATGTGCTAATTCAGACATGAGATAGAGACACATCAGCTTAGATATTTGACAGCTTCAGTGCAGTCAGCCTCTGATCTATGTATTTATCCTTGAGATTTTACAAGGAAAACACATTGTAGAGTGGATTGTAATGCAGGAAAACTATGCTTATTAGCAACTGACAGCTGTAGGTTTCTGTCATCTTCAGGAAGGAAAGATGTCTGGCAATAAAGGGATTCATAAATCTGTATAAGATTGGGGAGACATTCTGTTACAATTCTGTACAGATGGTAATATTTTGGCATTATTGCAGCAGAGGTTTTTCTTCTGATTCTTTCTCTTAAACATAGTTCCTCTCTCCAGAAGAGATTCAAAATTTTGTGGGGTATGAAAAAAGTTAATCACAAGCTGTGACTACAAAAATTACTTGACATCATTAAAATGCATTCTTCTTCTGAAATATTGGTGAATTTGCATTAAACCATTTACACTTGTTGACTCAGTTTTCATAGAAGCAAAAGCAGGCAGTCCCGAAATGGTTGTTTGCTGAGATTACAGTTAACATCTGGAATAGAAAAAGGGAGTAAGTAATACACCTGCTTGATACTTGAGGCTCTTAAACTTCTTCCTATCTTTTCATGCCAAATGTATTGAATGAGAGAGGTCTATCTAGCACTTCCATTTCCTGCAACCCCATGATTACTTTCACCACCCCAGTGAGATTGTTCACTGAAATGGCTTCAGATGACTTCTTCATTTGTCAAATTCAATGGTCTTCTTGTGATTTTCATTTTTCTTGATGTTTTGGTACATTTAACACATTTGATCACTTCCTCTATCACAAAAGTCTTCCCCTGGCATCTGTGACAATACTATGTTTTGTAATATGGAGTTTTACCTCTTTTCTGTTTGCTATTCTATTTTATTTTCTTCCTTTTGTAGAAGATCTATGGAGGTGGTCATTTTCTCCACCTTTTCCCTTATCCCTTAATGTCTCCTTCAAAGGTTTTAGCCATTAACACTTCCAAATATCATACTAGGAAAATAGTTTCCTATAAAGAGAGAAGGTGGGAGAGGGGTAAGGAGGGAAGGAGGGAAAGGGAAAGAGAAAGAGAGAGGTCCTATGAAATTTATCTGGTGAATTATCATTTGAATAGTCTACTGCATTTAAAATATGAATAGAATCTCCTTTGAACTTCAACTTTTTCCATATTCAAGAAGTCTCTAATTCTTTATGATTTTTTTCCTCTGCAGTCTTTCTATTTTCATTGCCTTTAATTTTACCTTGAATCTCAAAATGATACCATTTTTAGTCACTGCAATAGCACCCAACAAGGAAATTCTAATCCCTACCTGTTTTCAAATCTTCTGAATATTTCCAATTAATAATATTTTATTGATTAGCTATTAGATAAAATATTAATATTTAATTAACATTTGCAAAATGCACATTCTATCACATAATACCCTTATTCAGATTCATCAGTATCTTTCCTCTGCTCTGTGTAAGGTTCATGAAAATTAGGGTTTTCTCAGTCTCATTTATTACTTTATCCTCAATTGCAAATTATTCTCTGGTTGATAGTAAGTTGCCGGTAAAATATTTCAATGAAAAATAACATAAAAGTATACTCTATATGGAGCCTGAATTTAGTATTTCCCTCAGTTTGAACCCAATCTATTTTTTCATTTCTCTCTTCTGTAATTCTAAGCTCCAGATTGGTTAATCTATTCACTTTACATTGCATATATCCCTTCAAAAATTCCCTTTTTTAGGATTCTCAAAAAAAAAATATGTTCTTACTAAATTTCTGACTTCTAAATACTATTTTTACTTAAAATTCTGGTCTGACTTCATTAATCCCAAATTGTACCACATATTTGTCTATTCCTTTTCTAAAGGTTTTCACTATGCTGTGCTTTTAACTACGGATGTAACAATTTATGATTTACAACCACCTGATGGCATAAGAATGATTTTTCTTCTATTTTATAACTGAGACTATCACAGCTTCAAGAAGAAATCCATAGAGCAGATAAATTCCAGAGCTAAGATTTTAACCTTGAGTTGTCTAGCTTAACAACCTTGATGTCCTGATGTTCTCCTCTGAACACTTGTCATATGTGATCTGTACTGGCCAGTTGACATTATCCATGCTGCATTTCATTGCATAATTGTCATATGGAGTCCAGGAAGATGGCTGCAAAGTGAAAATATCAGGATTGCTTTTTCTGGATACACCTACAACAAAGCTGGTATAGAACAAAGCCAGAAAACCCTGGGGGAAAAATGGACTATCAGAGAAACAATAGGAACATCAATCTTACTGAAAGGGGTAGGAAAAACTCTAGTAGACTTTTGTTTAAGGGGGCAGTACAACCCACAAAAGGAAGGAGTTGTGTACAGATACTCTACAGCTATTGCCTTGGGCATATGCAAATATCAGACTCCTGGGACCCAATACTGCACTAGATAAGGGGGTTCAAGAGCAGGCACTCAAAATGGATGTTGTCTTGTGGGACAGCAACAGAAGTGAGGATACGGAATGAGAACTTCTGGCTTGAATCTGAAGCTGATAACAGAAGAGCTGTAGCCTGAATTTGGTGACAGCACTTGGAATCCTTATAGAAGAGACTACTTCTAAAGAACAGGCTGAGATATCTAAAACACCTGCTGCTTCCTATCCCAAAGGAGCAATGCAAAACACTTCTCACCACCTCCCACCCCCACCAAAATTCTTTACAACAGGAATTTCAAATTCCTGAGTCTACTGGAGGTGATCATTTGATACCTTTTTTATACCTCTACTCCTCACCAATTCTAGTCCTCTGACTACTCTACATGAATAACAACCATTACTACTAAAACCCATACACACACACACACACACACACACACACATATCCTTAAAGGAGCCCTGACTCAGTGGAGTTGCAGAGCATGACAGAAGGGGAATTCAGAGCAACAGTCCTGGAAACACTAAAGGAACTTAAAGAAACAAAAAACAGCAGAGGATATAAACCAATAGCAGAATAAAAATAATGAAAATATGAGGCAACTGCATTCAGAAATAATGGAGTTAAAAATCATGATAGCTGACTAAGAAAATTGTCATATGTATTAACCTTTGTGTCTCAGATGCAGATTATACTTTTCCTCTCACCCTCGCCATTCACAAATCTAGAGATATAAACAATAATTACTGATGTGACTTTTTTATTGCCTCATGAAATGTCTTCTGGATCAAAGCAAAACGCTATCGACCTGGTGAATTAACTAATGAGTAGGTATCACCTGTTCAGTGCTTTTATACTAACAAAAGCACTAAGTCCAATTGGTTAAAAAAGAAATATTTGTAGAACTGCAGTACGTGTAAAATAAGGACACCTCTTTATTTATGTAAATAATTAAAAAATAAATGTCAGGCATGCTCTATTCCTACTCATTTAAGTCATTTTAATGATACATGAAATATAAAAGGAGATTTTTGTTAAAGGTCTCTAAGGAAAAAAGGGCAACACCACTAAATAAAGAAAGATGACCATGCTGGGGCAAACTTGAAAGGAGATGGCATTTATACAAAATGCAATTTACTTTGACAGTAATTTTCTGAATTTCTCTGGTTATTATTGAAGATATATGTGTGTTTGAATAAGAATGCTCCTCTCCTGTCTAGCCAGCTTCTCTGTGTGATTGTGCAGTGTGGTCACCATCCTGTGTTAATGGCTTCACAGTTTGCTCTTAGAGGAAAAAAATTATTATGATGTCACACATTTGTCATTTAGACTTCACTGTGAGGTCAGATTGGGGGATAAAAATAGGTTGTAAGGGATAAAATCTTTCAGGCAGAAACTTTTTTCCTCCTTGTAAAAAGAAATAGTTTAAAACAAGCACTTGAAATAAAATAGATGAGAGGGTATACGACTTTAAATGTACACAGGTATCATGTTAGAAAAAAAATCCATCTGAAATCCTCATACTTTTAATGATGCCAGAATAACATTTTCCTTCTACATCCAGGCCAATCTTTCACTTTACTGCTTTATATATATACCTTAAAGGTCCCTGCTTCAAAGGAGGGTTTCTTTTTCTGGATTGTATTTTACTCAACCTCTTAATTTCTTTGAGGACTCACAATAATACATAATTTCTGCAGAATTATCAAAGTGCTACATTGTCCCAGCACTTTTTAATTAAACCACATGCAGTTCTGGCTAAAGATGGCAGGGTTCAGACAATTTTATTCTTACTCCTTTATCAAATCCATCAAAAAAGACTAGAAATTAAAAAAAAATAAATTAAAACGAAACTAAGAAATGGTTATAATCTCAAACTACAAACTATTTTCACCCTTAGCAAATGATGTAAAATCTGGACCAAAACAGAGCAAGATGCTGAGAACCAGCACATGCCTTCTTGAACATTGATGGCTATTGATTTTTTCACAAGTAAATGTTACAATCCAGAAAGGCATAGCCAATGATTCTTTGACTAAAGATGACAAGACCCAGGGGGTATAGTGGCTGCAGAAAAGTACAGAACCTCCCTATAGAATGTAAGTTTAATAGCACAGAATGTTGAAACCAAACTGACACTCAGAGTTACTATTGACTACAACCTAGAGTTCTTTGCCAGGGAGCATGCGGGGGGGGGGGGGGGGGGGGGGGGGGGGGGGGGGGGGGGGGGTTAAGCAAGGTGAGAAGGCAGCAGCACAGGGAACTTTTGACATAAAAGGATTTTCTGTGAGTCACAAAGTCTATTTGCACACAGCAGGGAGTCACATACTTAGCACTGGCAAAGGAAATAAATGATATGGTGTAAGAATCTCTGAGACCAGAAATTTCCCCCTCAGCTCTGGACTTTCCTGTCTTGTGTTCATCTCCTTAATCCTCTCGGACATTGTATTTCAGCAGGTAGCAAGCCTAATTAAAACTTGAGTGAAACTTAGAAATCAACAAGTAAAATGTGGGGGAAAAATAGAAGTGTCTGTATGTCAAATTAGGCATTTATCTTAAGAATTCTTACTTAAAATATAGACGGATTTTAGATAAATGGCTTTTTCTATTCCACTAAGAAGTAAAAAGGAAATAGGAAGGCCCAAGTAAGAAATCTATATAATAGGAAAAAGTTGAAAGGAAGCTGTAAGTCTTCAATAAAGAAATTAAAGGGACAAAGAAAACATATTGGAAATGAATCCATATAATAAAGCAATTTAAAAATATATAAAAGTGACTGAAAACACAGACAAAAATATAGTGGTTGTAATGTGGGAAAACACAAAATTAAATGGAAAGTAACAAAGGTACAAAAAAAAATGATAGTCAATATGATGATAGAAAATGCAGAAGAGACCAAATTCATGTGTATTTAGAGACCAAATGAAACAATGAAAAAAAATCTATATATTAAAACAGGATCCCTAACAAAAGAGACCTCTTTAAAACTAAAAGAAAAATTTTGTGACCTAGAGTGAAAATTGCACAGAATTATCAGTGTGAAAATTAGTGAAATTGCTAAATATTAATATTAAAGAGATAATATTCGAATCTGGAAGAAAACAGATTAAAATCAGACTGTCATTAAACTTGTATAAGAGAACTCAAGGACAGAAGGCAACGTGTATGATGTCAAAAGATTTGAAAGACATGATGACTCAAGATTTTATATCCAGTCCAGGTTTCTTTAAACATAAAGGGTACCAGGAAGACCATCTTATGCATGGAAAAACTGAAAAAAAATGCATCAACAATGAAAAAATTAAAACAACTTAATCTTGCCAACTGAAAGATGAAACAAAATGAGCCTGAAGAATAGAGGAAAAGTATCAAAAATAAAAAGGAAGATCTGAATAATTTATTATGTAAATTTATGACTAAAGAATGGGGCATAGAGCCGAAGGACAGATTTTGAATGTTGTCAAATAGACAATGGAAAAAAAAATAAAGAAAAATCATGGAAGGTAGAGGGAAGGAGATGGAGAAAAGACCATGCTAAATTTATTCATCTATCATAATAGATATTCAGTGATTTGCATACATTTAAGGCTTGTAGTTAAAAATACAGGATAACAATTTTATTAAAATAAGTAAAATATTTTAGGGACCACTATCTCTGTTGAGCTATTTATTTATGTAAGTTCAGCATTGTATTTTCACTTGTTTCTTTTTCCTCTCTTAAATTCAGATAAAGAAACTAATTTTACATTTGTATTAAAATAGATTGTATGATGTGATTTCATTCTTCCAAAATTATTTCTTGAAGGGCTTATGTCTATCTAGGTTCAGCTAGTCAACAATATAATGCTATAGGCTTCTTTATATTACAAACTCCCTAGAACCCAGCTGTAATTCCATATATCCTTGTTTATTATCTTCTATGTATGTAAGGACATAAAGAGATGACTGAAATTAATTTTACCTAAAATTACTGATGCTTATTTCTGGCTGGGGAGATTCACAATAATAATTTGCTTTCTATTTTATCTTTTCATCATTGTTCACCCTTTTATTTTCATCATGATTACTGTTTTACAAAATCTATACTGGATAAGATATTAGGAGAGTGTGTCATCCATATTTTAAAAACATTCAAGTGCAAAAATCTTTTATTTAGTTAGTTTTTAAGTGGTATTGATTGTAAACAGCACAGTTTAATGAGTTTTCACATGTTACATTGGAAGTATTTTTAAAACTTATCCTTTCCTTGGTTTCTACCTCATTGCTCCTCTTCTTGGATTGCTTTTCTAGGTCTTAAATTCTAGGCCTGAGTTCTCAGGTTTGCTCTATATTCTCTTTTTCCCAAATTGTCTGAGAATATTACCACCTAATCCATTTTTCCAGTACTGTTCTCTCTCGAGCTTTAATCTTCTTGTATAGATGCCTAAAATTTTCATTTGAGGTTTCTGTAATATCCATAAACTCAAGTTAGTTAAACCCAGTTATTTTTCTGTTACAGGGCAGGGTGAGGGGTGCCCCAGAACATCTAAAACTTCCCACCCTAAAAAGATTCTGCCATTCACCACATCAAGACAAATCATAATGAAGTGCATTAAGCCCATTAATGGAAAGGAACTTTAATACAATTAGTTGCAATACAAAAAAGGGAAAGAATAGTTTCCAAATCAAGCACCCAAAGTTACCCATCCTCTTGTGCAAAACAGGGCTGGCCTAAAGCAGGACCACTGAGGCCAGAAAGTCTGCCACAAGTATAAGGCACCTCCTGATGTGGGCCCATAGGAGAGGGACAGAAGGAGTCCAGCACATTGGAACAGAAGGAGCAAAATCAAAATCAAGATAAAAGCTGCCATTGTTCGCCTCCCCACAGGTCTCTCACCCACATCTGTTCCAACCATTCCAGGACCAAGAAGCCAGTGCTGTTTCTTCAATTGTCTCTCTGCTCCATGTGCCTCCTCCAGGTCTCTTGGCTCTCCTTCCTTTTCCTTCCTTCTCCAGCCTCCTTTACAGATTCTCCTCCACACTTGCTTCATTCCACCCTTTCTTGGGTGGAGCAGGGAACTGGAACCTCCCCTTTCCTTGGGGACCACCCTGCTAGAGTTTCTTTAAAAACAAACAATGTATGCTCACAACACCCACCCACACCAAACAAAACTGCAGCAACAAAACCCTATTCTTTTTTCCCCAAAAAGCTATTTTAAAGTCTTAACTGACAAAAGCTTCGAATAGGATTATCTATATTAACACACTAGTTCTATACCCTGACTCAAGTCTCATCTGAAAATAATTTGGCTTTACTTCCTACTCGTCTTTCTGAATTACCTTCATCAGTGCCACCAATATCCTTCATATAAGTAATCCTAAAGGAGGTGTTTGGCTTTTAAGTTCCAGACTGTTGGGACTAAATGAACTGTACCTATCACGATACCACAAAACTCTTAATTCCTTCTCCCATATCTTTCTCATTTTTTTGCTACCACTCAGCTACTCCTGTGCTAATACACCTTTGTTGACTTCTGACTTGAATTCTAAATATTGCAGATTTTCCAAGGCTTATAAAAATCTTGGAGCTCTGTAAGCCTCTTTGTAAAATTTTTCTTCCTGGTAGAGATCCTCCCTACCTCTACTCATCTGTCTGCGGTGTTGGGATTTGCTGTGTCACTCAAATTTCTGTCTTCCTATTTACCATTTCCAACTGGACTTTTCCAAAACAGATCTTTGTCCAGAAATGATGATCCCTTTCCAACTTTGAACTCATGCTGTTTCCATTCCTCGGAGTACTTTTCCTATCATATGTCTGGTTAAGATCCCTTCATCAGAGAAGAAAATGCTAACAGATAGTTGGTTGCACACACTCTTAACTTTCTCCATTTCCTTTCATTGGTGCTCTTGGAGTTCATAATTATATGTTTATCATTTGATTATATTTCATATATAGGTTATTTGATTAATGTCTAGGTCTCTAGTGTGTTTGATATAGATGCATATAAGATTATATGTTTAATATATAATTACATGTATAACAAATATTCTTGCTGGCATCCAGTTTTTCAATACTTTTAAAGATTTATTTACTTATGCATTCAAGAATTGGGGTACAGGCAGAGGTGTGGGGGTTAGGATTCACCAGAGTCAGAGTGGGGAACAGAACAGAGAGATGGACTGAAGTACACTGCTAAGGGGAGCAGCAGGCGAGGCAGGAGATGTCTGCTGCGCCCTGTGGGTTCCCTCCCTGGCCAGGGGTTGAACTCTTGCTGCAGTGACTGCAGATGCTTCAGTGTGGTACTTAACCCCTTGTGCCACCAGGGAGGCCCTGGCATCCAGTCTTTAAGCCATAACATGTTTGTTTTCCCCTTTAACCTCACACTATATATCCAGCTATTCTCAAGTGCCTTTGGAATAAACTATCTCTCCTTCTCTTTCTATTTCTATTGCTACCATTCTGTTCTAGTTCCTAATCACAGTATCTATGTTGTTTAATCTACTGTGATACAAAACTTGGTTCTTTAATCCATTATTTATAATACTGCAGATTTAGTATCTAAGAATTATATTTTGCATCTACTATTCTTCCATATAAAAATTTATGAACATTTTAATTAATTACTAAATAAGCACAAAATTTTTAGCTTAGTTGTAGCTCATATTCCTGGAATAGCCAGGCAAACTACTAGTTATCTTCTTAAAATGCTTCTTTGTTCTTTTAAAAAGCTTTGATCTCTTCCTGAAATGCAATGTTTCTCCTTCCAATCACCACTGTAGTACATATGCATATACTTCTCCATACTTAATGAAATTCCACCCAAACTTCAATGAGAGAGAGAGAGAGAGAGAGAGGAATATAAGATTTTTCCTGACTTTAGCAAACTCTTTGGATGAGTGTCATAAAATTAAATAGCTCTAATAAAAGTGTTTTAAGAAACTACATGAAAACGAATCCCTTTTTGCTCAAATCAAACCAGTTCAAGAAAATTTGGCCCCTTTAAAGTTGACCTCATTAATTTCATGATCTCTGGAAGACACATAGCACCCCAACTGTGCAGATTAGTTTGTACCTTTGAAATCTACCAGCATTATATATATCTGAAGAGTTTGAAAAAACACAACATAGCACTCTGAACTTTTGTAATTAAACTACAGGCCTTTCTACAAATAACCCTTGCATATGAGCTATACATAATTATTAGAAAATCTTCTAAAATATAAAATAGGTATAATACAGAGAAATAATACCATTTTCCCCCCTTTTCTTTAGTTGGATGCTCCTGAAGACTGGGAGTTGGTAATGATTTCTGTGAAGCTTGTTGGGCATGTATATATACATCACTCTTTCTGTGACCTTGACGACAGCACAGAATAACAACCATTTCAAAACCCAAGATCAGTCAATATCAATTAATCCCCTGAATTTCCTATAAACAGAAATTGGTGATTTCTACTGCATTATTTAGCAGTGTTAGCTAGATATTTTCAGCCACCCATGGAGTTACCCCGCTTGATTAATGCTATGCCATGTATCCCTTTATCTGTAAGATGAGAGTTAATTCCAGAACTTGAATAGAAGTTTCCTATCTTTAAACTCATATTTGTTTTCACTTTTATTGTACAATAGGCAGTTTCATCACTAGACAATTGTTATGCAAGTAATAGTTTTAATTGAACACTTTGCATGCATTTTTAAAACACGCTCATCAGAAAGACTGATACAACCAAACACTGCTTTCCAATCTCTGGTTCCAGATGACCATGGGCACATTGGATTGTAAGACAGCTTTACCTTGCATTTCTGAAATGAGTTTGGGTATTTTCTGCTAGTCATATGTTGGATGTGAAATGAGAAACCAAAAAGAAATGTAAGCATCACTCATGATTTGAGGTTTAAAAACTTTTGGCAGTCCTCTGATTTATTTTGCTGGAAAAGTAATTCCACTCTACTGAATACTACATCCCTATAGTCATAAGCAGTACAATTTGCTTTCCTGGACTTATTCCCCTCTGATGATTTCTGTGCTCTGTGAACGATTACAGAAATGAGCAAATAGCTTTGGTATGTATGGAATAATGATGTAAGGGTTCAACCTCCAAGCTGTGTCTCTGGATGCTCTGTCTATCAAAGTCAGACAATTCTTTGCCAATGACTCTATTGTTAGAGCTCCAGCTTCCCCTCAGAAGTGCATTCTAAGATGAGAATATCCTGATTTATCTAGAAGACTTGATTTGGGGGCTATAAGATTTCCTTTTTAAGATAAACCATCGAATTGTGTTTACAAGTGTGTAAGTTGATAATCTAGTGCTGTGCTCTCATGATGAATAAATCTTACTTGTTTTCAAGGTGTGCAGAATTTTTTATTTTATTTCTTAACTCTTAGGTAAACAGGTGACTGGAAGCACTTGTCATTACTCAAAAGAAAGAAAGTACTCCAAGCACAGACACAGTATCATGCTACGATCGTCTTTTATGTTGGGAGGTATTAAATACCTGCTTTTTGCCAAACAGAAATTGCATTTTTTCTTTATTCAGCAAAATGCCATAATCACCCAATAGAAAGGAAACAACACACCTTATAATTCAAAGACCATTAACTAAACAATGGACGGTTCTGTTTTTTCTAAAATTAAGTTATTTATTTGTGATGAAGGCATGCCAGTGCAGACTGAATGAACTGTCATCATGTTAAGTTAGGTGGATGGATCTTATCTGCTGGGTCCTTATAGTTTTTAATACAGAAGAAACCTCATTATTTTAAAAGATTATAGGGTGTTTGGGGAGTCTTTCCTATATAAATCCGATTTTCTAGCTTCCTTTGTAAGATAGAAAAAGGAATATTTGGCAACACTAGGCCCTTCTGCCTGCCTTGAAATACTAGGTGGGGCTGAACAGCCTCTGTCTCTTACCCTCTTCAACCTCTCCTGGCCTCCCTGCTCAGGATCCTCACACTCTCCTCACACGCTCCTCAGCTCAGGATCCTTCACTGGTTTCCTTACTTGTCAGTCTCCTGTGGGCACATGTATATTATCTTCATGTTAAAGCTCTTCTTTTTGGTGATTTTCCTTGTACTTTTGTGATCTATAATAGTGCTTCTAAAAGCCTTACAATGATGGCAGGTGACTTCGATGTTTGGTATCATCAGTTATGAATAAAAATCACTTTACATAAAATACATTAAATGTCAAAGTCAGAGAGAATGTTTCCAGGACAGTGTGGCGTGTCATACACCACGATGGCATCTCATGTGGGCATGGTGTCTAGACTCAGGGAGGGCAACTTCTAAATATAGGCAAAGTTGACTTTGAAAGTCCCTTAGGAAGGTACCAAATTGGAAAGTGATACACTGTCTCTCAGTAAGACCCAAGCAGCCAACTTTTCCCTCTAACTTTGGAACAGATAGCTATTTTTCTTTCCTGATTGAGCACCAAATGCAGTAATCACACCGAGTTTTAGTAATCATATTATATGTAATACATAGGTTTAAAAACTACACTACCCCAATCAGCAGCAAGATGATTACAAAGATTGGTATGTGGCGAGTGAATTCAACATAGGAAAAGGCAGAGTCTCATTGTCATCCATGCTCACTTTGGAGCATCTCCTGAGTGAATGGAATAACAAGTGAGTTCTTATACTATATAATCCATCCCTTCTCTCTCTCTCTTTGTCTGTGTCTCTCCGTCTCTCTTGCATTGTTTTCACGAGCGCTTGTACCTAAATTCGAATACATTTTAGTTTGCTTAGATGATGAAAATACACTGACTCAGATGACAGAATCACCTGTTATGCAATTTGATCACTTACTAAATTGCTAGAACATAGGATAAAGACAGTAAAGAGAGGAGATTTGATTTCTGATGGAAACAGTGGGCAGAGAATAAAATGATTAAACCAGTTAAGATATTTGGTGAGAATAATTTGGGTGTTAGGCACTCTGATAGTTGTTTGGGATGAAGAGAAGTGTAAAGGGACCATTTGTTGTCAGTGTTATAAAGTCTCATACATTGTATAATGTATAAATTTAAGAAAATGTAGGCATCTGATGAGATGACAACTGTTTTATTTTGACTTGAGTATATTTAGGAGAAATATATTAAACATAAAAAAGAAAGATATAATAACATAATAAATATGGTCCTTTAAATTGATTAACATTTTTACAAAAATCACTCCTACCTTATATCTTCTGGTGGTGAAACATCCTTTTGGAACCATAAACTTAGCTGTGATGACATGGTATGTGTATTTGAAAAGTTCATTAGCTTAACAAAACAAGTCAAGAGTCAAATGTGTAACGTGGATGAGATCCTTAGGGGTCAAAAAGAGAGTGAGTGAGCTCCAGAAGTTGAGGAGAGGGTGAAGACCTTCCACTCAATATAGTAGGTGCTCCCAAAACATCTGCTGATTGAGTTAATGAGTGTTTGGATGAATTAGGATGGCTCAATCTGTGAAGGATGCTGGAAAGTTGTTACATTTGACTTAGTTTTCAAACCATTAATTGATGGTTTGCAAAGATAACCAGGGCCAAGGAGAGCATTCCAGATCTAGAAGAGGGACACTGATAAGAACACAGCAGTGGTAATGTTCAAAGTATTAGAAAAAATAAAGGAGCCGAAGAGGCCCCATGTCTCTCTTCTCTCAATCTTCCATTATCACCAAATGCCAGAAATCTAATGACTAACATGAAGTAAAAATCCAGCAATTATTATGTTACATGTCAAGCAGTATTACAGTCATAGCCATGTGATACACAGGCAAAGAAGATGCAGAGAAATAAATACACTTACTGACTCCTCTGGCTTTGTTTCATAGCTGTGTCCACCTCGGTAATAATTATACTTACTCATGGGGATAGGAAGATGATGTCAGTTTTTTTTTTTTTAGAATATGCAGAAAATGCCAGAGATATGTATATGGGATGGTGGAGGTGAGGGGATAATAGGGGAAAAGAATCCTATAGCTGGCACTTATATATCTAACTAGAGGGTTTCAAAATAAGTTTTAGTATTATTGTTTTAGGAAATAGTTCAGAGGAATTGAATGATCTTTCTCTAAAATTAAAGTTTCCTAAGAAGGCTATTGTTTCAAGGATTTCTAGTCCATTTTAAAAAATTCTGAAATGAAATACAGAGAAAAGAAGGAAAAGCATTTTAAGCTATTTGGTTAACCATATCCATGTCTGAGAGAAGTGTCAAGGCAAAACCCAGAGATTCAGGAACACACTAATTAGTGACTAAAGTTTTCATGTCATCATTTCTCTTTTCATTGATGGTATTGACAGTGAGAAGACAAGCAGATCATAGTATCTGATATGAATGGATGATTAGTTGTCTAATATGGATTTTATCTATTTATCTTTACACCCCACCCTTGTTCAAGAACACACTTAGTTCATGGGAATAACTGTTACTGAGGAATTTTTTAAAATCCACTCTTCTATCCCCTCTGAGTTCTTTGCCTGTTAGACAAAGTGATTATTTTTATAATTATTTTATTGCAATAACATAAGTTTATGTGTATGTGAATTACATGTTATTCAGAGGCATAGGTTCACACCTCCTCAAATGCATGTCACCACACCACATCCACCACCAACGCACCCACAGTCCTGTACCTTAGACCACTGTGTCCCCTTCCTATTACATTTCCTATTTCTCCTTCCTGTAGCCTAATTTCCACAGTCAGATTTCTAAGGCTTATTATTTATTTGGTTTTGCCCATTTATTTTGTTCTCTACATTCCACATATAAGTGAAATCATCCAATATTTGTATTTCTCCTTCTGACTTATTTTGTTTAGTATCATTACCTCCAGATCCACCCATGTTATAACAAAGGGCAAGAGTTCATCTATTTTCATTGCTGAATAGTATTTCACTGTAAATAAAAATCCACTGAATGGATTTTTTCAAATCCATTCATCTGTTCTAGGCATCTTAGGTTGCTTCCATACTTGACTACTATAAATAGTGCTGTAATGAACACAGGAATACATACATTCCTTGGATGCATACATACATTCCTTAGTATTTCCACATTATTTTGGTAGATCCTTAGGAGTGAAAATGCTGGATCATATGGTAGATATATTTTTACTATATTTCCACTGTCAATAGTGGAAGAGGATTACTTTTCCTCCTCTTCTTTGTCAACACTTGTTTTTGGCTTTGCTATGGCCCGTTTTCACATGAGATGGTGATATGGTACATCATTGTGGTTTTAGTTCTCATATCCATATGATGAATGTTTTTCACGTGCCTGTTGGCCATTTATATGACTTCTTTGAAGAATTATCTGCTTAGGTGTTCTGCTCATCGTGATTGGGTTATTTGTTTTCTTTTTTGTTGAGTATATGAATTCTTTATATATCTTGCATATCAGTCCTTTGTCAGGTGTATATTGTGCAAGACATTTTCTCATGTCTCTTTTTTTCACCTTTGGTTTCTTTCATTGTGCAAACATTTTATTGTGATGTAGTTCTGTTTGCTTATATTTACTTTGTTTCTTTGGTTGTTGGAGAAATATCCACTAAGATATCACTTAGAACAATATTGTGAACGTGTTGCCTACGTTTTTTCCAATGTATTTTATAGTTTCAGGAAGCTTTCTTTAATCCATTTTGAGTTTATTTTTGAGTGAGTTGTAAGATGGTTATATTTTTCATTCTTCTGCATGTGGCTGTCTGGTTTTCCCAATACCATTTGTTGAAGAGACTCTCCTCTCTTCAGTGTACATTCTTGCCTCCTTTTCATAGATTAACTGTCCATAGCTGTGTGGGTTTATTTCTGAGCTCTCAATTCTATTCTATTAGTTTCTGTGTCTGCTTTTGCTTCAGTAATATGCTGTTTTCATTACCATAGCTTTGTAGTACCACTTTTCTTCTTCTTCTTCTTCTTTTTTTTTTTTTGTCAGAATTGCTTTGGCTATTTGGAGTCTTTTGTGGTTCCGTATGAATTTCAGTAATGTTTTTTCTATTTTCTTTGAAAAATGTCATTGGATTCTTGATAGGGATTGTATTGCATTTATATATTGCTTTGGGTAAGCTGGCTATTTTAACAATGTTAAGTTTTCTAATCCATGAACAGGAAATATCTTTCTATTTCTTATGTCTTTCTTCTAACAATATCTTTTAGCTTATATTGACTAGGTCCTTCACCTCCTTTATTATGTTTACTCCACTCTTTGTGTGGCAGTTGTGATTGGAATTGTCTTCTTGATATATTTCTCTTCTAACTTGTTTGCATGTAGAAATGCAACTGATTTCTGCAAATTAATTTTGTACTCAGTTTATTGCATTGATTATTATTTCAATATTTTTAGTAGTGTCTGTAAGATTTTCTATGTATATAATCATTTCATCTGCAAATAGCAATAGTTTAACTTCTTTCCCAAGTTGGATTCCTTTTATTGCTTTCTCTTGCCTGATTTTTCTAGCTCAGATTTTAATACTATGTTGAATAATGGTGATGAAAGTGGACATTCTTGTCTATCCCAGATCTTGCAGGAAGTGCTTTTAGTCATTTACCATTGAATATAGTGTTGGCTATGGGTTTGTCATATGTGGCCTTTATTATGTTTACGTAGATCTCAATCTATGCCCAGTTTCTTGAAAAATTTTATATTATCAAATGCTTGTATTGATGTTATCATATGATTTTTATCTATTTTTTTTGTTGTTGTGGTGGTGAATTAGTCACTGAATTTTAGTTTTTAAACCATCTCTGAGTCCCTGTCATAAATACCAATTGATCATGAGGTATCATTCTTTTGACATATTATTGAGTTCAGTTGCTAATATATTGCTGAGGATTTTTTTGCATCTGTATTCATCAGGGAAATTGATCATCAAGACATCGCTTTCTCTGTGATTTCTTTGTCAGGCTGTGGTATCAGAGTGATATTGCCCTCATAAAATGTGTTTGGAAGCACTCCCTCTTTCACCGCTTTTTTTTTTTAATATTTTGAGATGTATTGGTATTCATTTATATTGGAAGATTTGGTTGAAGTCACTAGTAAAAGTGCCTGAACTTGGGCTGTTGTTCATTTTTAGGAGAATTTTAATCACTTTTTGATTTTCCTTGCTTCAAATTGATCTGCTCAGGTATTCGATTTCTTCCATTCAGTCCCATTGTAGTAGATTTTTAAGAATATTCTCATTTCATCTAGGATTTTACCCTAAGATGTTCATCCCAAACTACATGAAATTTTATGTTTACATCAAAATATGTATATTAAGATATAAAATGGCTTTAGAGTAATACATAAAAACTGGAGCCATCTATACGTAAGTATATACAGACAATGAAATACTACTCAACAATAAAAGAATGTACTACAGATTTACATGACAATAAAAGTGGATCTCAATTGCACTTTTCTATGTGAAAAATAGACTTCAACAGTTTCATATGGTATGATTTGATTGACATGACATTCTTCAAAGCATACAGGGAAGGGACACAGATGAATGTTAGGAGTGGTTGTTTGCAAAAGGCAGGAGAGAATTTGGGAAGATTGTTGAACTGGTCTATATTTCTATCCTGATTATGGTTACCTGGCTGTACGAGTTTGTCAAAACTCACAGTGTGCCACATTAAAAGGAATGAATTTTTCTATATATAAATTGCATCTATTACAAAAATGAAAAAGAAATGTCTTCTATGGTAGAAACATTTTTTTCCTGAATAATTTATGCTTTCAAAGCCCATGTGTTATAACCATTTGCTTTTCCTGTTCTGAATATAAGCACTGTCAGCATATATGTGTGCATGCCTGTTTAAGAAGAAATGAAGGACAAATTATAGATTTATATAGCCCCAACTGTTGTCTAAAAGTAGAAGTCATTAAAAGCTATTTGACTAATAGCAGCTTGAAAAAAAAATCTAGATTCATGCTAGTCTTACACTGCTGAGTGGCTAGATTCCAGGTAAAGTGATTGATTGCATTATTGAGGAACACATGTTTTACTGGTCTACCTATAAATTACCTTTAGCTCCAGGGCTACAGTAATAGGTTTTCATTTCAGAACATTTTCTTCCATTTAAAATTCCATGATTTTTTCAGTGTGATCCTATGCCCAATTCTATCTTGTTCATTTGTGGAAATGATTTCAGTTTTGTCTTATTCTGTAGAAAACTACCATCATATAGAAGTGCCTGAAATGCTGGTAGTAACTATTGTGAATGACTGATTTCTGAGGGAACTAAAAAGAATGTAGAGGTCTTTCTTGGTACATTCTCATTTCAGGGGGAAAGGTCGATAATTCAAGACAAATTCTATTTCGTATCTCTATTAGAGGTCACAAAAAGTCAGTCTTACTCATATATTGAAAAAGTCTCTCCATTCTATATTAAGGGGAAAACATCTTACATATAGATACGACCTTTGGCATTTGAGATTAGTTCATTTAAATACACACATGGTAGTCATTAAACTAAGACATGGTTTGTCTCCTAAACAATAAGCCTTCTTCCTCTGTTTCTCTTTTCTATAAAATCTTTACCATTATACATGCCCAACAGCCTTTAGCTGTTTGAAGGAGGAAGTACTTTTGAAATGACATTGACAAACATGTACTATGTACAGGGCCAATAGGGTGGGGATTCAATTATCTCTCCCAGGTCATTGAACGCTGAAGTGGCTCTTTTGTCACAAGCTCCGTTTCCTTCAGTTGCTTCCACAATCCATGTCCTTCTGTTTTCCTTCTTATCACAGCCTCCACCTTCCTATCCAGTGCACTCCAATACATCCTTCTTCTTAGACACTTAAAGCAATTTCCTTTATGCAGATCTGATTTGTTATCAGAAATCAATATTTTGAAGAGGTTTTTCTTCATGGATTACTATCATTTCAAAATCAAAATATTTTGTACTTGCTGAAAGCTCCCAGAAATATTCCGTGCATGAGCTGACAGGAAAGTGTAATCAAATTGTCAAGCAATTGCTCCGACTGTGGCAAAGTGAGAATGTTAGATTACATGTGTCAGCCTGTGAAGATAACGGCTGCGCAGTGAGCAGCCCTTGGAAGGCTTGATAGGAGATGGGAAGTTTATTGCTGTAAACTGTAACCTAGTGTAGACAGTAGTGCCACCTCAGCATTCCTTCGTTAGCATCAGGAACCCTTGATGAACAATAAAGTGTCTCAATTTAACTATTTGGAAGGCATTCTGAAAATTCCCAGCAAAGTGTGTTCCATGAATTAATTTGTGCTAATCTGTGAGCTGGGGGTAAACGACCAGTGGTATCGAGTGGGTAATATTAGTCCAACTTTCTTGCATTGTATCTAACAGCATTAATATATTCATTTCACCTGAGCGACTATTACAGCAAGAGGGCAAATTCTCTTTAGCTAAAAATGGATGAAATCCTTTATCTGGTAGACTATTTTCTTGGGTATTGAAAGATTTATTGCCAATCTTGTCTTTTCTTTTTTTGTCCCTGGTCACTGCAACAGGCCCTTAAGGTTCTTCAACACTTTCTCTTCCTTCCTTGGCGATTTGCAACCTCTACCAAGGGCTCCCAAGGATATCCATTATTTAGTGCCTCAGTGTGCTGCTGCTAACTCCACCGCCTAATCACTCAGCATCCTGTGTTTTCTCCCCCAGAGGCAGGAGAAAGCTATGGAGTTTGAGGTCAGTGTGTGAAGGCTTCTTCACTCTTTTATCCATGTTGGCAGTCAGATATTTTAAGATGCAATGTTTATTATTCAGTTGTCAAACCAGGGTGATTTTTGAGACTGATGTTGTGGTACACTATTTACTACTAATAAATAAATACATGCTTTATAATGTCCTTTATTAAGTTAAATATTATTTTACTCAAGTGTATCATTTGGTATCTTCTTTGTTTTCCTTTTTAATGTTCTTCCCATTCACTCTCTGAACACATTCCTACATATTGAACCAATATTCTGAATACCAACCAGTGATATTCAGTTTGGAACTTTGGATAGCAACATTAGCTCTTTCTGGTCCTTCAGCACTTTATTATTGTCTATTTCAATACCCTGAGAAGGACCTCAGCCATCTGAGAATTGACGCAGCAACCAGAGCATTAAACTTCCTCTCAGTAAGCAACTGGGCTTTGAAAGGCAAGTTTTTGAATCAGAGCCTATGGATCTCCTCATGTAAAGATTTGGATTTGCAAATAATCATCACCATCACCACCACCATCATCATCATCAATTATTATTCTTGTTTATTACTAGAACATTTTCTGTGAGTCATCTCAGCCTCTGAAAGTGAAATAGACCCTGGAAAAGTCTAGGACTTATGATTTCTCCCCTCCCCATGTTGCCCACAACAGTCCTCTAGCCTTGAGGCAACATGAAAAACTTGGGGGTATAGGTGATGATCTTTTCAATATTCGGTTTTCATTTAAAATAAAAGAGAACCAATGAAGAGTTTGATGACTCTTTCAGGATACGGTCTAAGACAGTAAATAACGTAGCACATGAGATGTGCCCAACACAATTTTATGAACTTTCAAATATTTACAGTGTGGAAGAAAGTTACCCAATAACCCTTAATTATATTTTATGTAAGAATGACATGTTATTTGACAATTCTTAGGTAAGGAATAGCCTGTCATATTATTAAGGGACATCAAATGACTGAACAGTCAACCTGATATTTCACCCTTGTTTTTCTAACCTTCAAAGCAATATGCACAGTTCAGCACACTGAGACTCCTGCTTCTAAAGATGGGTCACAAGACATCCTGCTACTGTTTTATGAGTCCAAAGTCAGTAATAGTAATATTTATGATTTCTAGGTAAAGCCAGGACACAGAGGTCTCTGCAGGCATCATGGGTCCTCTGGTACAGAAGCAGCTAGAATCTGGATTATTGGCTAGTGTGTGGGTAGCATAGAAAATCACCATCAGCAATCAATTATCTGCTGCCTTGGCTTGTCTGCCTTGTGTATCCTGTGGTATTTTGTCTTAGCCTACCCAATGTCTGTGGTCTCCAAGGCGGTATTTGCAGTGCTTTTACAATGTTCATAATGCTTGGCATAAGGCTACAGACTCAACAATGCTAATGATCAGATAGCAATCCTTTCATTTTATAACTGTGTAATGATTTTATAAAATTCCTTGAGTCTTAACTTAGGACATATTTGATATAGACATAAAATAACTACATTTAAAGAGAATTTTATATGACTTAGAGATGCACCCCCTGCAATGTAAGTCCACTGTTTTCAATGATGCCTTACTGAGGAGGTCTCTCTACTCAACTAGGCAGTATCACCTTCTTTGGGTTTGGAAATCATTAGTCTCTATTTCTTCTATGCCCCTTAACAAAGTTTCTTATACTATTTTTTTTTTTTTAGCAACTCAAACATTCTATTTATATTATTGTTTTTTGTTCTTAGTTCTGTTTCTGGATTGTGAGATGTTAGGGCAAAAGGAGTCTTACTACCTTCTGCACTATGATTCTGCACTACCCTGTGTACTACATAAAGACTTATTCTTTACAAGCAAACAGTAAATTTTGTTTGAAATCTGGGAAAGAGAAAGTTTAATTAAATGTACTTTTGGCTGGAAATAAGTATTGGGCAAATAAATTTTCTTTTATGATCTGTAGATCATGAAACCATATCTTCAAAAATATAATATTGTCTAGTCCTTGGTACTGTCATACAAATAATATCTTTGCTAAACAGTGGTTTTACCCTTAATAAAAGGCTTGTTTCATTATATATAGAGGTCTATGACTTCATTGATAAGACTATGATACTGGGCAAAACTGACAGGTACCAGGGACTCCAAGCTGTTAAGATAAAAAACCTGCATTGCCTGTTCTAAGAGTTCATGCAACCCATGCACATAAAATCAAAGTCACCAAACTCTAGTGTGTTCAAAGATTTTTAATCTGTAAGAGGGAAAAGAGGAGCAGGGAAAAGAAGAATTTCAAAACATGGACTCCCAATCAAACTAGAAATCAACCACCCCTTCATGGGCACCTGCCCAAATATGAAGAGCTCTAACTGGAGCCCCCAAGATCCAAGAGCAAAGTTGCCAGGAGAATGAGTCACTTTCTGGCAGGGGGTATAAGCAAGAGGTCGGGCAGGGCCCAGGGGTGTGAGAGAGGAGAAAACCAAAGTTCAAAATGTGCCATCCAAGCGGAAACCACCAGAGGGTCAAGACAGTGACTGCTGCCATCATTTCTCAAAAGTTGGATCGCCCTGCCTGCCGAAGCACTGAAGCTACAAAGGCAAACAGAAAAAGGGTGATGGGTCAGCCCAGGTGGCTTCCAGCTTCTTTCCCCTTTGAACATTGCCAGAACACCCTTCTTCCCAGCAGCCCTCTGATCAGGAAGTCAGTTCTTGGCTTGCTGGGAACTATAATGTAAGGAGCCTGAGACATCCTGTGGCTCAAAAATGAAATGGAATCTGGAGCTCCTGCCTCTTCATTCTGCCTGCTGGCCTGGCTGTCTCAATGCCTCCTGTGGCAGCTCTAGCCAGATTACCTTGAAAAAACAACTGAATAATGTAAAAACAAAACTTATAAATTTTTAAATGAAAGTGTGGCAAAGTTTCCCTTTTCAAATTGAAATTTAAAAATAAATTAGAATTATGCTCACAGGCTCTGTAACAGTTTTCTTCTGAGCTGTTGTTTTTTAATAAAGTTATTTAGGATTGAGGAAAGGAGTTCGATAATAGCTACACAAGTCTATCAAACGACATGATTTTACTACTGCAGTAATACAATATGAGCGGATTTTAACTTCAGTGATAAATTAGCTAATTTCTTGTCCCTTATTTAGACTTTCACCTTACATTACACGATCCCCTTCTGCCTTTCCACTCATTGGTTTCTTAAAAATATTTAACTGTACCTACTAAATGAGGATTGAATTGTGATTATTTTTTTCTGTATCTCCTGTATTAACTGGTATCAAAACCATACAATATGATTTCATTGCTACTAGTTAGGAGCAGGGATGCAAATGATGTTCATGGGAATCCTAATTACTAAAATATCACTTGGTTAAATGCTTCATACCCTGAGGGGGATCTTGAAATTCAGAAACTGTATCTCCTTGTATTATTTTCTTTACATACCACTTTGCTTTTCTCAATTATTCCTGTACTTTTCCTCTTCTTTTCCTGCCACATAGGACCACATCTCTCTTGAAAAGATGAGCCTGTCTGGAGTTACATATCAGTTATTTTTTTCCTTAGGCACAGAATGAAAGCAGTTTGAACAATTAGAAACTACACATTGTCTTGCAAACTGGGGATAGTTTTCAGTAGCCATGTTGCTAAGTCTTGCTAGTACAAGGTAAGTCACAGAATTATGAGAGCATTTCTATCTTTTTTAAAAGATTTATTTATTTATGTATGCAAGAGCTGGGGTACAGGCCAGAGTCACGGGAGGTGAGAGGATTCACCAGAGATAGAGTGGGGAGCAGAATAGGCAAATTGACTAAAATATACTGCTGAGGGGAGCAGCAGGAGAGACAGGAGAGGTCTGCTGCACCATGTGAGTCACCTCTCTGGCGGGGGATCAAACTCACGCTGGGGTGTCATGGATGTTTCACAGTGCAGGCTTAACCTTCCTAGCTACCAGGGAGGCCTTCATTTAATCCTTAAATATCCTACCACTTTTTCCTATTCTTTCTCATCTCAATCCCAGTGATCATTCTGAGGTTTATTCTCTTGAATCTCTTGATTTTACTTCACATTTTTCTCTTTTCCTTAAATCAAGATTGTTTTCACTTCAGGACCTTTAAATACAATTTTCCCTTTTAATCAAGAATGTTCTTCTATTTTTATTTTCTCTTTTCTCTCTTTTTATTTATTTATTTATTTGGCTCTGAATGTTGTCTATTTTCCAGTCTTATTTTAAAAGTTACTTCCTCTTATTGAAGAGGTATTAAGAGCCTATGGGGCTAGGGAGTATTAATAGTAATAATACAGAATTAATATTCACTAAGAATTGGGATTGTCAAGTTAAAAATTTAAGAAACAATTATGGTAAGGCATGTTTATTTGGCATCAAAGAATTATAATTTGGGGTACATATTTGGATAGAAAATGTAACAAGGGAAAAAAAGAGGGTCAAATTTGTGTGTTATTTTTAAATGGGAAGAAGAGAGGAAGATGAAGTAAGGTAAGTGATGAAAGCAAAAAGTGAACTAGTGTTGACAAACTACTTTTGGCTATACATAATTATTTTCTCATTTTTATCCTGCAGCAAAAAGTCCTTAGTCATCAGTCTGAGGGATGTGGTTGAACTTAAACTATTGTTTACTCGGTGGTTTCTTAAAACAATTGCTTTTAGCCCAGTCCAAAGGTCACGGGCTCAGCTCAAACAAGACAGGTAATGCAGTTTCTCAGCAATGCTTGCTAGGCTCCATTTTAAAATGGCTCCTCCAATGTCAACTCTCACTAGATGAACAAAACTGAGCAAAAAGATGCTTGAACTGCTGTGTCCCTTTCTACTTGTGAATCCCTCCTCTCTCCCAAGTCTAGATGGCTCTGCCTGTTACTCATTTTCCATCCCCTGCTGTTTCCATCAACTGCCTCCATCCACTTTACTTTCTCACATCTCTCCAAGAAAACGCAACCACCATAGTATGTTGATTCTGATTGACGTAGAACAATAAAGGTAGAGATGATAGAACACATGGAGTTCACAATATTTTCAACTTGGATGGTAACACTACTTATTCCCCAAGGCCTGGTAGATGCTATTTCAATACAATCACCTATAACTCTTAAAGCAAAGTGACCTCTCTCTCCTTATTCCATGTTAATTTTTCAAGGATTCTATTATGGATTGAATGTTTGTGTTCCCACAAATTTCAGGTGTTGAAAGCCTAATAGCCAATGATATTTGGTAGTGGGAGTAACTAGATTTAGATGAGATCAGGAAAGTGGGATCCCATAATGGGAATAATTCCCTAAAAACAAACAAGAAGAGACTTGAGATTTTAATCTCTGTGTGTGCTCCAAGAAAAATCCACACAACCAGGGGACGACAGCCCTCACAGAGTAACTGACCATGTTTGCATCCTGATTGAAGACTTTCAGCCTCCAGAATCGTGAGACATAAATATTGGTGAAATCCCCCTGGGTAGGGTATTTCTTCATTGCATCCTAAACTAAGACAGACTCCTTAGGGATAATGGAACATGTGTTCAAAGTATCCAAGCAAAAGCTTAAAAAGCTGGTCATTTGGGGAGGCCCTTCTTGGGCAGGTCTGGACCAGTGTGGCTGGTATCCCAGAGTGCAGCAACTGGAGTCTGGCACTCAGCAGACTGTAGCTGGGATTAACCTTTCAGGCTCCCAGTTGTGATGTACTGATACATTGCAGGAATGACAACTCAGAATGGGGTGCCCATAACCTGTAGTAGCTGGGGGAAGATACCAAAATGTGCCCTCCTGCGCTGGTAACAGCATCATTGTGAAAGGTCACCAAAATGGCACATACCTGTAATATTGTCCTTAAAATTTCCTGCCTCTTAGTCACGTATTATAAGGTAGTAAGTGTGCTTGTCTCAACTGATGACTTGGGTACTTTTGGGAGCAGTGTAACTGTGTTAGGTCCTAAGATGAGGAGTCTGTGTGGGGACCCCTTAAAGCATTTCTCTACGCCCTGTAACTCTGAATCTTGTGGGCATATTTTCTGCTGGCCCTCAATGCTGGGGTTCCAGGGACTTTCCAAACCCTTTGCATACCTAATTTGAACAGGAATCCTGGGGTGGGGTAGCTCCCCTGGTAAGAGTGTATTTCTGTCTTGGTATTTTAATATTTCACTGAGGAAGTTCTATTTATCTGGCTTTTAGGTCTTCTTCCATGTAAATTATTTCATATGTAATTGTAGATACTTTTCTGTCAGTGGGAGGAGTTCAGGCTTTTCCTATGCTACTAATTTCAACCAGAACCATAGTTTTTATATGTGACACCGACTTTCCCACAGAAAGTGGTGGGAACAATGTCGACATATAATCATACTTAATGGCAACAAGCACGATTATGGTTATTATCAGGTATGCATAAATAAAATATAATATATATTAGATTTTATAATGCTTTTTCTTATATATAATTATTTTTTCTTTCTTATATATAATTATTTTCTTTCTTATATATAATTATTTCACTATTTTATATTAATAATGAATCAGGGCCTAAACTTGATTAAATTTTATAATGCAATTTTTTTTTGCTAAGTAAAAATGTTAATTACTCAAAGAAATAATGCTTGAATAAAATTCAATTAAACTAACTTTTTAACGGAACCCTACAACATGATAGTCATAAAAATAAATTACATGGTCATGTATGACTATCAAGAATATTTTTAATGAAATGTTTTCAGAATCTTAACTGTAAAAGAAAATTAACATCTATTACATCCTTTTTACATTATACATGTTTAGTTATTCATATTTGAAAATGTATATTTTTAATTATTTAGTACAGATGAAGGTATTTCTTTTTTGAAAATGATTTTTTAAAAGATTTCATAGCCTTTATAGTCCCTTCAAGTATTTTCATTTAGTTGATGATTACAGACATACGGTTTACCATCTTAATACACAAACTTTTGATTAAAGCTGGGAAGCTATAATACTCCCAAGATAAATCCAGTAGTGCAAAAATATTAAGCCCTCATTAAGCAATATAATGAGAACTTCTGAAATATGCATTGGAGAATCCCTATAATTCCTTCCCTCACTTTAAATATCTCTTTTGCATAGATAGTTAGTGAATGAATCAATGGGCATAAACAAATTCTTTGGTAGCTTACCTCAACACATTTATTTTTCTCAAAAAATCATTTAGAACTTTTTAAAAGAATATTTTACTTATATATTGCTTCATGAAGAATTCTGCAAAAATTAATGGCTTAAAAAAACACTTATATCTCATCATTCTAGTTCAAGATCAGTCATGTCCTTGATTGAAATAAAGCTGTCAGACAGGGTTATGGTCTCACTTGCAGGCTTGATGGGGAATTGATCTGAATTCACTACTGTGCTTGTTGCCAGGATTCAACTCATTGTTGATTGTTGCACTTGAAACCTTAGTTCTTCATTGTCCCTTCGCCAGAGATCCGTTAGTTTACTAACACATGAACTCTCCATAGGGAAGCTCAGGTCATGGTGGCTACTTTCCATAAGTAAGAGAGCTAGAGAGTTAGAGAGCAAAAGGGAGAGAGCATCCAAGCTAGAAGCCATGTTTTTGTTTAATCTCACTTGACATTGACTTTCCATTACTTTCACTACACATATTTGCCAAAAAGGAGATTTGGCGGGGGGGGGGGATGACCAATGATCACCAGCTGTCCAAGTACCAAAAAATTATGCTTCCTAAATCTCTTGATGTCAATTCTGCAAATGGACATTTGAGCTGCCCTACATGTCTCACTCACAACAGAAGCCCCATTGAAAGCAAGACATTAAGCAACTCACACTGCAAAGGAGAGCCAAAAGCAAGAGCATGAATGCCAAGAAACAGACACTTTTAGGAGGTACTTTAGAGGATGCCTACGACAAAGAGGATGCAACAAACCTACTTCACTAACAACTTTCTGTAAGTTGATAGCAAACACTTCTTTCTAGTTAGACAATCAAAAACCTCAGAACTTTCCTTGAATTCTCTTTTTCTCCTTATATGTCATTCTATCCTGTGAAGAAAGCCTGTCAACCCTGCTTCAAAAATAAATGCAGATTTTTAAAATTTCTTATGCTTCCAATACTACTACCCTGGCCTTAGACCCCATCTTGTGTCTAGTTTACTGAAAAAGCCTCTGAGTAAGTGTTTTGATTTTGTCTTCACTCACCATAAGTCTGTTCACTGTACAGAAGCCAGAGTGACCCTCGTAAAACAGAAATCAGTCACGTCATTCTGCTCAAAATCTGCCTTGACTTTCCATTTCCCTCAAAGTAGAAGCCAAAATTTATAATGGCTGGCAAAACTTTGTGTGAATTGACTCTTTCTGTCTTCTCTCCTGTCATGTGCTCCAATACAGCCACACTGACATCTCCATTATTTCCCAAACTAGAGGGAATACTCTGGCCCAAGGGCCTTTTTCTATAGTTCTCTCATCTGCATGGAAAACTCTCTTGCTAAATATCTGCCTAGCTAACTTTCTCAACTTCCTCTATTTCTTTTTTCTTTCTTCAAACTTTCTGGTGATTACTCTGTTTGATGCTACAACCTGCTTCCTCATTCCTATTCCTTCACCCTGATCTAATCTTTAATTTCACAGAAAATACCATCTGTTGTAGATTTAATTGTATCCCTCCCAAAAATTTATAAGTTGAAGCTCTAACTCTCATTACCTTCAATTGTAAGATTTGGAAACAGAATCATTACAGATGTAATTATTTAAAATGAGTGAAGTGGAAGGAGTAGAGTGAGTCCTAATCCAATATAGCTGGTGTCTTTACAAAATATAGTGAGTCCTAGTCAAATATAGCTGGTGTCCTTATAAATAGGGGAAGTTGGACACAAGCACATACACAAAACAATACCATGTGTGGACAAAGGTAACATTCAGCGTGAAATGTTTTCAAGGCTGGGAATGCCAAAAATCCCCAGTAAAATCATAAAGCTAGAGGAGAGGCATGGAATAGATTCTTTCTTAGGTTTTAGAAATGCCTGGCAAAGAGATAAAGAAATATAGACTAGAAATAAAGTCTAAACAACGTAGAAAAAATACAGAAATTCTAGACAAAGAAGTATAGAATAAATGATAAAGAAGTAACTGCTGTATACGATCACTTCTAGAATATTAAGTAATGCAAAAAGAACTAACTACACAATAAATATCTACAGAATGCTTCACTCAATTGTAGACCCTCTGAGCAGAATATCTAGAACTTGTTAATATAACACAAGGGGTCAGTGATTCAAAAGAAAGAGAAAAAGTAACACATTTTGATCAATGCATTCAGTAGATACGTTGCCGACATATTAAGTGACACATGATCACAGTGATCAAGAATATTGTTAGATTAAAGAAGTTGTCTTATACATTCAATAGTACTTCAGTCATGGAGCTCATGAGAATCTCTAAAGAGAAACTCTTTGAAGATCTTTATTTGTTCTGTAAGATATCAAAGGAACTTACAGGTGCTAAAAATATTTAAATTGCTAATTGAATTCTTTGATACCAACCGAAAGGGAAATCCTATATAAATTTTTGTGTTAGAAGATTGTAAAGGCCTTTGCATCAACTCAGATGATAAACATTAGCATTTAAGAAATACTTGATTTTCCCACAGCAATGTTTCAGGGACATGTGTTGCAGATCAGAATTTCACATTAAATGATGTAATGAAAATGGTGACTCTATAAAATCTCAGCTGCTCCACCCTGTCTATTTTCAGCTTTAAGTGAAGAAATGGAACCTGACACCAATGTCTGCTGTTTTATACTGAATTGGGTTGCTCATTAAAAGGAAGACTTTTGTCAAAAAGTCTATATGTTGACTGTGAGATGATAACTTATCTGGTAAATAAGAATCAAAAACATTTCTTATTAGTGACCTTCACATTAGAAAAATTTGAAGCATAATTGTTGACTTGCTAAACTTTGTTATTGAGCTTATAAAGCAACTTACTGGAAACAGTAAGAATCCCACGAAAATATTACCAAGTATGGAGTTTAACATTCAGATCTAAAAATGAGATCTTGAAATTATAGTGAAAAAGTGTTTCATTAGTAACACTTAATTGAATATAATTTTAATCAATATAGAATTTGTAATGGCCATTAGGCAACATCTGACTGTATATAAAAATGTTTTAACATATTAAAATACTTTGTATTAACATTGTGTTGGATTTGAAAGTCAGTCACATTCTCACAAAATATTTTTAAATTATACGGTCCATGAATTAAGAAAAAGAGCTCAAATTTTATGACAAACAAGTTAAAGGCAGTAAATGACATAAATTCTGCCAATGATAAAATGCTATCCATTGGCCAAAAATATTGATAATCTGATATTTTCTACTTTTATTTATATGAACAAACTTTTTTATCCATGCTTGAATATAAAAAATATTGAAGAGTTCATCTGTTTATCTGTTTTGATGATTTAATTCTACACAGCAAAGCACCTCAAAATTTTGTGACTTAAAATATTGATTTATTATACTGCTCATAGGTCTATAGATGAACAGACCACAATGGTCAATGCCTTTGGAGCACTCCTGTAGTCACGTTTGTTATCAATTAGGTCCATGATCACTAGAATTTGGCTAAGCTAAGTAGGCAGTTGATGCTTACTGTGAGATGATAACTTGGCTGGCACCATTACACAGAGGAGTCACAATGGACCTTTCCATGCAACGTAGGCTCTGTCTTCATTACAACTTGTTTCTGACAGTGGTCACCCCCAAAATAAGGGTTTCAAAAGGCCCAGGTAGAAATGCTAAAGTGTCCTCTAAGATTTAACTTTAAAACTTCAAGAATATGATGTCTGCTGAATTTCATTGGTTAGACTAATTCTTAAGAAAGTATTAAAGTCAAGGGAAATGATTTGAGAGCCTATCCATTGATGTGAGAAGTAGCACGCATGTTTGGTGAGTGAAAATTCATGAAGGTCATTTTAAAGATGTTGTATTACATAAAGTTTTGATGAAAAATTGAATAGAACCTTAAAAGATAAACTGTGGATTAAAACTTTCTGAAACAAATTTGAGTTAATAACATATTGCCTTAGGAACATAAGGGAACCAAAGGAGGATCAAGGAAAGGAATAAGAACAACAATAATAATAACATAACAGCAATAAAGACACAGAAACCAAAAATGAGGAGACAAGGACAGACTGGGGACACCTGGTGGGGAGGGGAGGGGGAAGGTTGAGGGAAGATGGGAGCACAAGGGACTGAGGTGATGGTGTGCTGGTGAGATGGTGATGGGGAATACATGGGGATTACAATTAATGGCAAGTATATGTAAATTTTAAAATATTTTAATTAAAAAAATGAAAAAAAAATAACATATTGCCTTTAAAAATATAACTCATGTCTCATCAGATTGTTTCAGTAAGTATTGTCTATTCCTGATGTTGCCTTTTCAGTATTGCATTTCTGGTTAAAGTTGTCGGAATAGAAATGATAGCAGCTAACATAGATATTTTAGTTAATGGATTGCCAAGCACCATTTCAAGTGCTTTTCAAATATTAACTTTTTTAAAGCCTCACACTTAACTTTGTAAGGTAGGTTCTATTGCTAGTTCCATGAAAGATCTGAGACACAGAATTATTAACCAACTTGCCCAAAGATACACATCAAGTAGGTGATATATCCAGCATGTAAACACAGACTCTTTGGTCTCAGAGTCCAGGCTTTTCACCAATACTATGTGGATTAAGCCTTTGGTGAGGGGAAGAAGTAGAGAAGCATCAACTGCAGGTCAAATCAAATAACAGAATATTCAATTTCATGCTCAATTATACTACAATGTACTTGGTGAAAATAATGTGTTTCAATTTGAATAACAACACTAAAACCCAGATCTTGATTTCTAACATCATTCTTTAATAAAAGGAGTCGGGCCTCCTTAGTGAAATGGCCAACTCTAGTTTTATACATGAGCTAAGCCTGGAGCATTTTACAGTCTCACAAAATAGAAAAATGGTAGATAACAAAAAAGTAAGCAGGATTGGAGCATTTCAAAAAGATCCAGGAGTGAACTTGAAAGAATGTACACATTGGGATCAATTTAAACAACAAAATAAATAACATGGTATAACTCAAAGCATAAAATAAATATTGATGAGTCCATCTTAATATAAATGTATACTAAAATATACTAAAATAAAAATTCCAAATACTATATGATGCTATTCCTCCGAAAGAAGTACAGCCTAATTTCCTACATCTTTAGGGTGGACTGGATTTAATAACTTTCTTCCAATAAATTGAGCCTGGAAAAGGAAATACAGTAATTTTGCAGTGAAGAAATCTGACAGATACTACCCTAACAGAGATCTAGCTTAACTTCAACAATGAAAAGTTATATTGATATCATATGATGACAAAAGTACTAATCATGAGAAAATAATAAAAAAAAATTCCAAGTTGAGGGAAGCTCCATGGAACATTTGAGTATTTGTCTTTAAAACTGACAAGGCCTTGAAAACAAGGACAGACTGAGAAGCTGACAGATGAGACTAGACCAAGAAGACAATTACATGCTATGCTATTGTTCATGATTATGTTCAAATCAATGTGGTATCTTGGAACAGTATATTTAGTATTTTAGCCCTGGATTATATCCTAGAACAGAAAAAGTGTGCTGATAGTTTAGATAATAATTAAGTTAACTTCTTAGTTTTAAAAACACACCATGAAATGTTAATATTACGGGAAGCTGGATGAAGTTATTGCAGGAATTCTCTGAACTATCTTTGTAACTGTTCTGTAAATCTAAAATTATTCTCCCCAAATTTTAATGAAATAATAATACAGCATAACTTATCTGTTCAAACTGTAATTTCCCTAATAAAAATACATGAACAAACACAACAGACAAATAAGAAAAAATGGACTAGTAGGAAATATTTCATCAAATATTAACTGTGGCTATCTCTAAGTCCTAGGGTTATGGTTAATTTTTCTCCTCTAATATTTGTCTACATTTTTCAATTGTCTATAATGAGCATATTTTACTTTCATAATTAAAAATGTGAAAAAAGGAAAAGCAACGTAGTATAAACACAGCTTATGAACAGCACTTGTTAGAGTTCTAAGAATGTTAATTGATGCAAATGAGAATGTTAACTAATTTTTGCAAGTAGTTAAGAACAAGTACAGCGGGAGCTAGGACACTAGTTGGGTGAAGCATCTGGAGGGTGTAGAATTGTTTCCTATTTCCCAATGCTTCATCTTTTTTGAGAACAAAGTCAGTGCTACTGATGTTTTCTTGCTATTCCTAATAAAAAGTGAGTTAACTTTGCAAACTGTTAAGTTTGTATTACCTCAGTTTCCTCATTTAGGACTAACTCAAGGACTAAATTAAGTCCGCATTTAGGACAAACTAAGAATACCAATGAAATGCGTATGTACTTTGTAGGGAACTGTACAAATGTTGGGGATCAGAAGTAATAGTAGTAGTTAATTATAGTAATATGGTAGTAACAGTAGCTATAATTTGCTAGTATTTTTGGTCATCATTATGTTCAAATCAATGTGGTGTCCTGGAACAGAAAATGTAGATCCTGGAACAGAAAAAAATCATGAGCGGAACTAGAAAGTACAAATATTGCAAATAATGGTTTCTTCATAAAGTCCTTCCACTCATTTTACTTTCTCAGTTCTTTCAATAAAGTACTGGCTTCCAGCCATGTTGGAACACTCAAACTGTTTAATTGCCTTAGTTTCCATGAGTTGGCTTCCCCGTCTAAGAACTAGCCAGTCTTTTGTATCTATTGTATCTGTGCTATTTCTTGTGGTCATGGTGCCTTAGAGAGCTTATTAAATTTTAAGATGTCTATAAGGTCTGTTTCCCTCACTTTTCTGGTCCTTTGAGGTCAGGGCACTATCTTTACCACACTTGCATGCTCTACAGCTCGTAGGATATTTTCCAGCACTTATCAAGTGTTCAAAAATATTTATTATATCTGGGGGCCTCCCTGGTGGTGCAATGGGTTAAGTAATGCACTATGAAGCAAACTGCAGCCACTGCTACAACTGCTACAGGAGTTTGATCCCTGTCGTGGCGGGGAGGTGACCCACATAGTGCGGCAGACATCTCCTGCCTCACTCGCTGATTCCATCAGCAGTATATTTCAGTTGATCTGCCTGTTCTGCTCCCCACTCTATCTCTGGTGAATCCTCTCACCCCCCCACAGCTCTGACCTGTACCCCAGTGCTAGTATGCATAAATAAATCTCTGAAAAATATTTATTATATCAAATTTTGAGAACATTTTTCAGATGTATTTAGAATTTTGTTTCAGGGTTCTTGAAAAACAACCAGATTTTAGAGGATGCCATCATATTCCAACAAAGGGAGATATTTGATTGGTAAATTGCTTCTTATTAGCATCATAAAAATATGCAAAATATCATTAATGTGCAGTGAAATATTGGTGGAAGTAAGGAGTGGAACTTTGAGAGTTTCTGTCAAAATATCAGGATGGAACAGGTGATACTATTGTAAGGGGCTGTGACCTCTTATGGAAATGATGGGGATGACTAAAATAACCAACTTTAATTTGATTTTGCTAATTTTCAGACACTGTGAAGCTTTTTGTTTCATCTTGCTTGAGTTTTCAGAAACTTGATTATAGCAAGTAGTATTACTCCCCTTTTTAGATAAATAAATAGGGTAAGACAGAGTCAGAATTTGCTCAAGGTCAAGTGGAGGTACTTTTGCATCCTAAACAAGAATGTCATTAGACACAATCAGCATGCAATGACCAGTATGTAACAATAACATGTACATTATTTGGCTAGTCCTCTACAACAACAGACCATCAAACTGGGTGACTTAACAAACAGATGTTAATTTCCTTAGTTTTGGAGGCTGAGAACTCAAGATCAAGGTGATGGTCAATTTGTTTCTCAGTGAGGATTCTCCTCCTGTCTTTCAGATCCCCACCTTGTGTCCTCACCTAGTAGAGACACCATGGTGTCCAGGATGCCTTCTTACAGGGCCACCAGCTCTATCACAGAGGTCACAACCTTCAGACCTCATTAACAGTGATTGCCTGCCCGAGGCTGCTTCTCTGAACACCATCACATCGAGGGGTTAGAGATTCAGGCTACTAATTTTGTGAGGACACAGACATACAGTCCCTCACACCATGATATTGGAATTAAGGTATAAGCATTTTGTTTTAAGATTAAAATTTATATGCAGATACTTAGAAAGTCTAATATTTTAGAAGACTTATATAAACTGAGTTAAAATCAGACAGGAAAACAAAGTTTATAAAGTCACAATTTAAGTGTTTTTTTTTTAAATTCCTCTACAAATAGGGTTTATTACCAACTTGTAGCTGCTTTCACTTGTGAATCTGTATTCATCCTTGTTGATTGTCTCTCTGTCTCCTAGGATTTCCAGGCTCTATTATACCTGGCAAATGCACTCCTTTAATGAAAATTTGTTGAGTGTGTGCTTGACAAGTATAGCACTTGACCACTTTCATGCATTTTCTATGATTAAGTAATTAATTCCCATTGGTAGGTCTCTGTGTTTTTCTATGGGATGCAGAATAAAGAAAAAGAAAGGGACTAATGTGTCTGCTTTAACCGTTGACTAGAAACTTCTCACTGGGACTTTGCTTTCTTATTTATGCCTATAACTGCTGCATAGAATTGAATTGTAAATGCCATGTTACCATTTGAAGACATAGTTACGCCAGAGAGATGGAGAGGGAGGGAGAGAAAAAGTGATGTGGGAGACAGAGGGGAGGGGGGGGAGAGAGAGAGAGAGAGAGAGAGAGAGAGAGAGAGAGAGAGAGAGAGAGAGAGAGAGAGAGAGAGAGAGAGAGAGAGAGAGAGNGGGGGGGAGAGAGAGAGAGAGAGAGAGAGAGAGAGAGAGAGAGAGAGAGAGAGAGAGAGAGAGAGAGAGAGAGAGAGAGAGAGCAATGATAGAAAAATCTCAAATAGACTTAAAGGACAGATATGTTGAAGGTAAACTTTAAGATATGTCTTTTATTTTTCCTCAAAGGCCCCACAAATAAAAATTCAGTTTAAATAATTTAAAGCTAAGCTTACCTTTTTGTATTTTCTTTAATAAGAAATCTTGTATCTCAATATACAATATATTGAACTTTAGATATTAGAATTCTATAGTCCCAGCCAAACTGACTCAAACTCAGAATTAGGTTGTAATGGTTTGATGCAGATTTTGTTCATATTTCATCAGCTCAGTCTGCTATGTTCACTGTTTGTGAAGCAGTTTTACTGAAGTATCATTCAGGGAAAGAACACTGCCAAATCTTTTATGAAATGACTCTTGTCTTAATTAAATCTTACAGCCTAAATTTTTAAGCAAACAGGAGAATACTATAATGCCCAGATGAAAGCCAAATGAAGCCCCAGGCTGTAGCCTGCACATCTGAACAGGGGACGATTCCAGATATAACAAAATAACAAGGTCATTTGATTAAGGACAAACAAGCTATAAAAATAAGACACCAACACAGTATTTGAACAATGTGAAGTTGTTTCCACACTGGTTTTTACGTGGCATGCATGTTAGAAATCCTTCCAAATCTGGGCCTCCCTGGTGCTTAAGGGTTAAAGTCTCAGTGCTATCAAGCTATAGCCAGTCACTGCAGCACTAGTTCAATCCCTGGCCAGGGAGCTCACACACATGGCATAGCAGACCTCTCCTGTCTCACCTGCTGCTCTCCTTAGCAATGTATTTCAGTAGATCCAGGTGTTCTGCTCCCCACTCTATCTCTGGTGAATTCTCTCCCTCCTCCCCCCAACCTTTGGCCTACACCTCAGTTCTTATATGCATAAGTAAGTAAAACTTTAAAAAATAAAAAAACAAGTGCTTCCAAGTCTTTGACCAAATGCTGTATTTACCTCAAGCAACTAAACAAGGATGGAAGATGAAAGAATAAAATTGGTTGCAAGTTAATTGGTCAAAATGCAACCTTCTCATATATTTTGTTCCTGTTCTACATTTTAATTTTTGGGTTGTTTGTACTGTTTTTATTGTCTGGTTTCCAGATAACGCTTTTTTTTCAGTGTCTTAGATACCTTGATCCAATTCTCCATGAAGGAGGTAGTGTTGCCATCTTTTTTTTTTTTTTTTTTGATTTGTAGATTCTGAGACCTATTTGAGTATTTTGCTTAAGACTCATAGTGTTGCCCTGAATAATGGTTTTGAACATGCATTCCATACTGTGGGTTTCATGGAGTAGACAGAGTTAACAAAGAGAGATTGTTATATGTTTAATTTAATACAAAAATAGAACTATTAAAATAACAAAACACTAACCAGATTTCCTAAATACAAAGAGATGAAGATTTGTAGAAAACAAACATTGAGGTGCAATTAGACACCATTTTCATTATCTGTAATTGTTACCTACTCATTCCAAATCCAATTTTATTAGATTCTTATGAGAATGATCCCTGAAAACTCACCAATTTCTCTTAATGTAGGGGCAAAACAAATCTTTCTGGATCATGGAATGTGCCCAGAGAGTAAAAGTAGCTTCCTCCACTTGCTAGATTTTGTTTCTTGAGATAAGAATTTTGTAATTTATTTCCCTCTTTCACTAAGATTTCTTTTCCAGTTCTCTCAATCAGCTGTTAAGCTAGGAGTTTCTTCAAAAACCAAAGAAATGCCAGTCATTGCTATGAAACTCTTTGATTGATATATGTTCTTTATTGCTCCATTCTCAATACCAAATCTATTGTAAAATTGCAAAGCAAAAGCTTAAAGGAAAAACAATCACATTTGGATTTTTTGAGGGCAAAAGTTTATATACTTTGAGGTCCTGAAATTGTTGATAATTGTTAAAAAATATGGAAAAACTCATAATGTAGATATGCTAAATTCAATAATAGCTTCACCTCATTAATTTGAGATAACTCTAACTTGGATTATGATTCCACCAGTTGTTTAAGATTTTTACATCTAGCAGTTTCTACCACAAATTTCATTGCTTCTTAGCAAAATCCAAGGGCACCTAGTGGGAAGAGAAGTGGGTATTACTATACAAACTATGTATTTAAGGATTAATGAAGAACAAAAAAAGAAACAATCTCATGAAATTGCTGATTCTCTTCCCTGCATGACTAGTTAAATTGCCATCTTAAATTCTTAATTATATTTGATGCAAACATAAACATAGCTAGAAATGTTGAGCTGTTTAGGGAGTACCTTGCCCCATGGAAACTAACAAAATGTGTGGTATGGACAGCAGATAATGTAGATTGCTTCTTCCAAAGCCTTCGCCTCCTTCTCCCTCCTTCTGAGCTAACAGAACTTCCCCAATTTTGTGCTAATATCATGAAGAGACTTCTTATTTAATTTCAGAAGATTCAGGCAAGATGTAGGGGTGGAAGAAAGACATAAAGAGGAAACTAATGAGCAGTCTCCTTGAGAAGAGAGAAAATAGTCACGTGACCTGAAACACTTGAAGCTGCTGCAGATGGGAAACAGATGGGAACATCTTGAAAATTATAGAAAATCCAATTCTGGTTCCTAATTGTATTCAACTTTGGAATCAACTGAGACCTGACTCCCTCCAGGTACTTTTGTTACAGGAAAAAAGTAACAATCCACTTCTTATGAGGGTAAAGTATTTGGAACAATACAATTTTTTTTTTCAAGATAAGCAGTGAGCCAATCTACTTTTATTTAAAGGATATTAATGTTTTTAAAAAGCTGATATTCCTAACTATAAAAATTACTCATCTTTAAAATCTTTAATAAATGTTCCTAAATATTCCACTACCCAAAATTATTAAAAATACATGATTGCCATTCATAGATATGTGCATCTATTCATATGTACATGTTAATATCTCATAAAATATTTATTTTTTTCTCAGTTGTTATTGAAAATAAATGAACTGAAACTGGAGAACTTAAAAACTTTTAAGGTATATTTTCACCTAAAGAGACATAGTTTTTGAACTATGTTCTTAGGATTAAAAAAAAAATCCAATTTTTAAAACTGAGAGTTTGAAGTTTTCTTTTCTTAAAAATTGAAACAGATATGTCCCAAACAAACAGTTCCTGGACTTGCCCTTGACTGTGGGTCCAGCTGTTCCAATTTCACTGAACTCTGTCTAATTTCTTTGTTTCATTCTCCAGCCTTCCTGTGAATTCAGTCTATGATTAATTTCCTTTCAATAAATTTCTTTTCTACTTAAATTATCTAGGGCCCATTTCTCTTATTATAGCCAAGAATTCTGATTAAAAGTTTATTGTATTTTTAATTTTAATATATATTGAGAGATTGCTTTACCTGAGGCTGAAAGATTTCTAGTTCTTATATTTTTTCTATCTTCTTCCTCCCCTGATATTATCTCATTTTTAAATTTTAATTTTTTCAACCAGAAAAATACCTCAGTGATCCTTCTAGTTTATGCTTCTTAAGTATTGTTTAGATTATATGTCTACTGATCATTTTTCTATCATATTTAAATTTGAATTTTAGTTATTTGCTTATATATATTATTTGACTATTTCTTTATTTGGTGGTTTGTTCTTTTTTTTTTTTTTCCATCCTTTGGCTACAATATTTTTTGTTCACTATGTTACTGGTATTTTTTCTAATGTGTGTGCTGGTGTTTTACATTGTTTATGGCAACATTTTCTATAAAAAGATGTTTTATTTCTGTATTTCTCATAGATTTAGGATTTTTCATTTTGAGTAAGAAGTTTTCTGCACCCAAAGTCATAGATACATATCTCTTTATGTATTTTGTTTTGTATTTAAGTTCTTAAGAATCATTCTAGAATTTATATTAGTTTCTACTTGGGATGAGTTCAACTTTATTTTCAGATGGGTAGCCAATTGTGCCAACATAATTTATTAAATAATCTATATATTTCTACTGATTGATTTAAAATTACCTTTGTCAAATAGTAGATTTCCACATATGCTAGATATATTTTGTTCCATTGATAATTTTTCCCTTCCTGTGATAATGGTATTGAGTGACAAAAAATTTACAACAATTTTTAATAGCATGTAGGATAAATCCTCTTTCATTAGACTGTTTCTTCACAATATCCTGGAATTCTGCCATATTAACTATTTTATCATTCTCCCCACTCCCTATACAGTTTTTAGATTGGAATTAAATGTGTATTAATTTGGAGGAAATTCACACTTAATTTATGTTAAGTCTTCCCATCTAAAATTATTTCCATTTCTTTGTATTTGGTCTTGTGCACTTTTAGGTGAGTTTACTATGATGTTCTTCATACAAATTTTGAATTTTCTTATTAAATTAATGTTCTTCTCTAGTGGGCTTTCTTGCTATTATAAATGAGTCATTTTTCTGTCCCATTCCAATTTCAAATATAGGAAAAAACTATGATTTTTGTGTTATAATTGGCTTTTATTTTCTTTATCAGCCTTTTTTGCTTAATCTTAGTATTTCTGTCACTGGAATATTTTGTTTCTGTTATTGCTTATATGTCTACAGGGTGTGGAGCAGAAATTAGAATTGTTAATAAAATTCATAGGGAAATAAAGTTAGTAGACTATTACAGCAAGTTAATTGGACATTTTTAAAATAGAACATATTTTTTTAAGTCCTTTACTTCTCATTTAAAACATAAAGAGCTGGGCTTAATGTAACATAGAGATTCTCTCATAAAACAATGAAGTTAAATAGATATGCCATGGAAAAATTAAGGGTGCTCATCTTCCTTTTGATCCTTAGAAGATTCTGGGTACAGACGACTGAAAAGATGAGAATAAGGTTGCAGAGGGACTGAATGAAATCCATGGTTCCACAAGAACTTTCTGTCAGTTTTGAAGTCCTAGATGGGGGAGGACTCATCACGTATTTCACATACTAGTGAGCTGAAGAGATCGCTATGCAGAGCAAACCCATGTCAACATGAGAGAAAGTCTCATGTCACGGTCAACCACAGAGAATGTCTATTCTGTTCTTGAAGTACTCCCTGGGGTCTTGGGTGGCACGAACACAAATTTGAGTACATTGGCCATGGAGCTACAGAGGAAGCCAGTGGTGATGACAGAGGGTCTTATGCTTGCAGGATTGAGGAGGAGGGAGCAGCTGACCCCAGTGACAGATGGAGTCTTATGGAGACTCAGAGTGATGATGAGTACCACTAAAAACCCAGTTGGGATTCAGTAGATTGGGCCCACCACATCCTGATCAACTGGGAAATAATATTAGACCACAATTTTCTTAAAGAGAGGGCCAAGGACAGGATAAAGCAAACAAACACTTGTTGACTCAGCATGGCACCCACCCAGAGACAAGAACAAGATCAAACAGGGCTCTCCTGAATGCCTAGGTTATGTTTTTAGTAGGGGAATAGGAAATAATTAGAAAGAATAGGCCATGTTAAAAAGTAATATTTATTAGATAATATTATATCAAAGAATTTGAGGAAAATTTAGCTTATGCTAAAAAAAAAATCACTGAACAAATTACAAATGATAATGAAGACTTTACTCAAGAATTTTACTTTAAAGATTTATTTATTTATACACACAAGAGCTGGGGTACAGGCCCGAGTCCAGGGTGGTGAGAGATTCACCAGAGACAGAGTGGGAGCAGAACAGGCAGATCAACTGAAACACTGCTGAGGGGAGCAGTGGACAAGGCAGGAGAGGTCTGCTGTGCCATGTGGGTCCCCTCCAGGGGCCTGTGGCAGGGATTAAGCTCTTGCTGCAGTGGCATTTGTTTGCTTCATAGTGAGTTGCTTAACTCACTGCATCACCAGGGAGGCCCTTTACTCAAGATTTAAATAGAGGCTAAGACTGTTGCAAAATGGGAGAGAGATTGAGCTTGACACCAAAAACAATAGGAACAAATGGGGGTTTATAGCCAACAGGTAGGGTAAGTGGATAGAAAGAATCACACACACAAAAATTAATTACAATAAATCAAATATCAAAATCAACAGATAATTATAAATTTGGGACATTCCCTAAGGGAGGAGGGGGGAGAAGGAACAAAATGCATGGGAAGAACACAAGGGACTATGGTGATGGTGCAGGGGTGAATTGGTGATGGGAATTTCATGCAAAAGAGAAATGTACATTGTAAAAAAGTGAAAAATAATGTAAAAAATATATATAAAAGAAAGAAAATGAATTACAGGAACTTGGTTAGTTATAAAGGTTTCAGAAAAGAAAATTTTGATTAGATATCAAAGGAGAATGGAGACTGGATATCAAAGATGAGGCATCTTAATTAAAATGACTTAGTAGGATTCTTTGCTAAAACTGGACTCAATCAGCTAAGAAATGGATTCTGAGGAGTCTGACTCAAGGAGAGATTTTCTCTTTGCTTGTCAGATGGAAGCTTCTAGGTAATATCAGGGAAAATTTAAAGAATAAATAACAATAGTGATAGTCAACTCTTACTAAAAATTTACTTTGTGCTATTTTAAAAAAATTTTCCTGTATTAATAACACATTTTATTCTAAGATGCTATTGTTATTATCCCATGTTGCAAGTGAGAAAAATGAAGCACACTGGCATTAAGCATCTTCCCAAGTTGCCATGACTTGGCAATTGCCTAGCTGAGAGGCAAACCTAAGAACCTGGTTCCTCTGATAACACTATTACCCATGACCCTCTATTCTACCTCTCTAATTCTAGTAACAATTGTCCTCACTATAATTTTATTTATCAGAAAGCAGATGGAATGAACAAGTTTATCAACAAACAGTTTTCTAAAACGGACAGTATCAGATTAAGTTCAGCTATGGAAAAAGAAGCCAGTCGATGCATTCTGAGAATAGAGAGCTTTAATATAAGGACTTGGAGTTTTTACAGAGCTACTGCAAAGCTCAGGCAAAGGTCAAGGAAGCTTTGTGTATCTCTGTTGTCCGCTGCTTGTAAACACTGAAGCTTGCAGGTGTTCGTGAACTAGTCTGGAAGTGGTTGCAAACCCCAAGAATCTCAAGGGAACACCCACTAACTCTCTGTAGCTCTGTCTTGGATGATTTTTAAGATCCCTTATAAACTGTTTAAAATTTATGGTCCTTCTCACCCCCCACACCTCTGGCCTGTACCCCAGTGCTTGTATGCATAAATAAATAAATCTTAAAAAAAAAAGAGTTGAACATATATTTAAAAAAAAAATAAAATTTATGGTCTTTTTTTCTGCCAAGGTACTGTTATAGGGCAGGGTGAGGGGGACTCCAGAACCCCTAATTTGCCTACTCTGAATAGGTCATGCCATCTGCAGTATTAAGACAAAACATACTCTAGTGCATTAAACCCTTTAATGGAAAGGAACTTTAATAAATACAATTAGTGTGCAATACAAAAAAGGGAAGGAATAAAGTTTTCAAATCAAGCACCTGAAGTTGCTCATCCCCTTGTGGGTAAATGCCCAGCAAAGCAGGGTGGGCCCAAAGCAGGGCCACTGAGGCCTGAAAGCCTGCTACAAGTCAAAGGCACCTCCTAGATGGGACTCATAGGAAAGGGACAGAGGGGCCCAGCATGCTTGGGACAGAAGGAGCAAAATCAAGATCAAGAAAAGAGCTACCATTGTTAACTTCCCCATGGGTTTCTCACCTATGTCTGTTTCAACCAGTGCAGGACCAAGAAGTAAGTACATCTTCACATCACATCTCTCTGCTCCATGTGCCTTCCATGCATTTCTTTCTGACTTTCTAACCTTTTTCCTTCCTCCAGTTTCCTCTCTCATTCTCCTCCTCCCTATTCAGCTCCACCCTTCCTTGGGTGGGGCAGGGAACTGGAACCTCCCCTGGGGGCCACCTTGTTACAGTACTTGGTCACAATATCCTCTGAGAAAGATTGGCTTCTACTTTTCTTTGGTGTTTCAATTCCCACATAAAAAGTCTCATTAGCTGACTGCTTTCTGAAACTGCAGGGGAAGCATTGCTGGAAAATGTGGCTTCTCCTTGCTTATGTGGAAGGATCTTGAAAGAAGATGGCAGTAATGCCCACCTAACACACATAAGATGTCATGCTGATCCAAAGCATTTTTTCTCCTCTAAAGTAAATTAATTTTTGGTATGTTAATGTAATTAGTTTTTATAATTGTTACAAAAATCCTATTTTATGTATTGTTTAACTTTTTAAGAAAAGATGGTATTGCTATACTTTTTTTCCAGGTTAACTTTATTCAATTTTATGTGCATAGACTAATAAGTGGAATAGTTCTATAAGGAGGATAACAAAAAACCAGTAATTCCTACTCTAACATACCACACCCCTGATACACAAATTCATTGCCAAAATAAAGTCCATGCTGCTAACCTTAAGTAAACATTTCTTTTTAGGCATGATATGGATGCGATCACATTTTTTCTTACAAAGCTCATTTATTTAGAATTCACAATTGGGAATCACAGAAGATCCTTGGAGAGCTTGCGTTTGACATATTTTCTTAAAAATCCCAAGTATTTAATTCCTTTTTAAAATTTTTAATCTTGAGTAAAAGTGTTCTTATAATTTTACTCATCTAGACTTTCTCTCTTTACCCTCTTCTGCTTCTTCTTCTGGTTCTTTCTGTAACTCCTCTTCTTATTCAAATAGTTCCTCCTTATGCAGCTAGTCATCTTCCACTTTTTACCCTATGATGTCTTTCTGGCACTTAGCTCATTATTTACATTACAACTGTTCATGTATTTGCTTTCTCTTCTACTTTGTGAGTACATGGAGGACAAACAGAATCTGACCTACCTTACGTATCCAGTGCTAGCATATGACCAAGCATAAAATTAGTGCTTATATTGCTGCCTATGTGCTGTAGAATAACTAGAAATAAAATCTATCCTCATGATATTTACCAACAATTACAAGAGAGTTCTCAAATAAGTCTGTCATAAAATCTCTATCAAAGAAATTGATCTCCTATTTTATAATTTAAAAAGTTGTTTAATGTTCTGTATATTACTTATTTATTATATTTGTTGTATTATGAAACTCTGAGAAGAAAGCAATGAGATTTAGGGGAAGAAATTCAGAAGGGGACAGAAAAGAGGGTGATTAGAATGCCAGAAATAGGGCTAAAAAGAAAGACTTAGTTATATGCTCAGCCCAAGGGAGAGTTTCAGTTTTATACTTAACTGAGCTATTGAATTATATCAGTACACAAGCCTACAGAGGACCGGGGACTAATACATTATTTGAAAATAAGAGAAAATTGTACATCTCAAATATGAAGACTATAAAAGAAACAGTTTACATCACTGGTAGCATTCACACTGGAGCTGAACGACCATGTACCAGGAATACTTTGGGAGATTTCCTCTAGTGCTTTAGTTTCCAAACTGCTCCTGGCTGGAGCTCCTTTTGGAGTGCCATGTAGAAGGGGTATCAGATGGGGTTCTCATGCCCCTTTTAATTGAAACAGGTCTACTTTTACTTGTCTTTCACATTAAGAGTCCAAATGAAAAGAGAAAAAAGTCTTGCACTGATTTAACTTTTGAGAGCTTCTAGTCTATATTTCATTGTTTCTCAGACTTGGCTGTGCATCAGAATCTGTGGGAGCTTTATAAAAGTACTCATTTCTGGATATTTTTCCATGCCTTTTAAATCAGAATCCACAGGGCTGGGTTGTGCTATCTCTATTTTTCACAGTTCCTCAGGCAAGTTTTATTCAATTGACTTTGGACCTAGTGACCTCTAAGGTTCTTTCCAAATTTTAAGAGTCTATAATTTATTTTCTGTTAGAGTTATAACTAGAGAAGAAAACCATATGCCACATACAACTTCTACTTCCAATATTTGTGGATTATCAGGATGACTGGGTCAATGGGTAGAAAAAAACTAAATCAATCCCTAAAGCTAACAGTAACCTAAGCTTGGTTTATGAGGTATAACAAAGTAGTGGGTGAAGACAAAATGTTCACTACTTGAGAAAATAGAAAAATACCTAAGCAATCTTTATCTGTACTATATTTAAAACAAAGAAAAATAATAGGACCTAAGTGAGGGAGGAGGAATAAACTTTTATGGTGATCTTATATGTGTTCAACGTTGTTAAATTCTTTTCCCCACCTCCACTCCTTATGTCCTCATGTTCCTTTTCATCCCACCCCCTTAACCTCAGAGTCCTAGAGATGATTGTTGATAACCAGTAGTTTTTGAAGTCTTATCTGCTATATGAATACCCCTTAGTCATTTTATTGTGATAACTTATTTTGCTGCATATAATTTTTTTTCAAAATCCATTTTGTTGAAAATGGCTGCATTTCATCCTTTTTTGTGGTTATGTAATATTCCATGTATGTATGTACTGCTGTCTTACCCAGTCCTGCATCCTAGGTAATATATTATCACTGGCCACTTTTTTAAAAAAGAATTTTCTTATTTATTTTTGTGTAGAAGAAATGAGGTAGACATGGGTTGAGAAGATTCACCAGAGACAGAGTGGGGAGTAGAATAGGCAGATTAACTGAAATACGCTGCTGAGGGGAGCAGTAGGTGAGACAGGAGAGGTCTGCTCACCTACGGGGTCAGCTCCCTGGCTGGCTATTGAACTCAAACCTTCATGGTAGTATCACTGAGACTTAAACCCTAAGCCACCAGGAAGGCCCCACTGGCCACTTATATCAGTGCTTATTATGTTCTTCTGTAGGTCCTGTTCTGTTCTTTTTGTATTTAAGTGAAAGATTCCCTGTTTAAATTGCGTTCTCCAATTTCTAGCAGAACATTATTCCTATTGATCCCCAGTAAAGTATATCTCTTCTATTTTCTGGGAACTTTACCTGGAAATTTACATATTTAAATAACTTTTCACTTCTATTTGTGGTATCTCTTCAAGACTTGGGTGTGGTATTCAAGGCTGGTTAGAAAAAAGCCTTTAATGTTGGGGTATTTCATTTGATCCTAAAGATCTTAAGGGTTCCGGGGTTCCATAAAAGTATATGCTAGTGACCAGTTAGTTGTAAAAGCTGCTATTAGCTCCTGATTTCTACTCTAAAACATCAAAATCAGAATTTCCTGGAGGGGCATGTGTTCTGAGAAGTTTGTTTTGATGACAGCCTTGTCAATAGTCAGCTGTTTATTGATGATATGCTGCAGGGGTGGTCCAAGAAGAAGTTCTCATAAATATTCATCAATATCTGAGTGAAGGAAAAACAAATTAACTTCCTGTGTTAGCAGCAGATTCTAAATGTGATATGGAGAATGGCATTAGAGGACCAAATTGTACTTCAAATAACTACAAAAGGTTTATATGACAGTGTAAGTGAATGATCCAAAGATTATTCTCCTATGTCTCTCATAGGGCAGCCAATAGAAATAGCAGTGAACTAAAAAGAAAATTTCCAAGATTGGCTATAAAATGAGAAAATCCAAAGCACAAAGATTCACTTTTGACCAAACTGCTTCTAATAGTCTTCCTTGACCCCTGAAAACCTAAAAGCAGGTGAATAGAAAGAGAATAATGTATTTTTCAATTTCAAGAGATGTGAAGGCATAGATAGTCAGAAGACAGCAGGAAGAAGGTTAAGAGCAATACAGCAATAGGACTTTATGGGCAAGTGTTTGTAGTCTGGGAGAAATTGACACCTTTTAGAGATGTGTGTGCCTTAATAATATCTTCAAGTTCATTATTAAAGGTTATCTCTCTCCCTCTCCCTCCAATTTTTTGTATTAAGTTAACATGGGTTTACAACACTGTATGTGATTTAGAGGTACAGGATCTCCCCTTTCAGGTGTTGTTAACACATCACACCCACACAACAGCCATAGTCCTCCACCATAGTCCACTATGCTCTCTCTCCACTTTGTTTTCTCCTCTCACCATCCTCCTCTGTTAGCCTCAGCTCTACAGATTTCAGGGGTTTATTTTTGGTTTGGCTTTATATGACCCTTTGTTTTGTTTCTCTACATTCCACTCACAAGTGACACCATCTGGTGTTTGTGTTTTCCTCCTGACTTATTTCGCTTAGCATAATCCCCTCTAGTTCCATCCACATGGTGGCAAATGGCAAGAGTTTATCTTTTTTTTTTTTATAGTTGATTGTGCATTCCACTGTGTGTATGTTCCATCGTCTATTTATATACCACATCTTCATGATTCACTCATCTTGGGCACTTGGTTTCCATTGCTTGGCTATTAATAATAGTGCTGCAATGAACATAGGAGTGCACATATACTTTTGAATTAATGTTTTTGTATTCTTCGAGTATATACCTAGGAGTAAAATTGCTGGGTCAAGTGGTAAATCCATTTTTAATATTTTGAGAAACTGTCGTCCATAGGGACTGGGCCAGTCCATAAAGGGGTTAGGGGAGTTTAGGCACTTCAGCGCATCACGGGCATTTGTGGTTGCCATGAAACAGAGTTAAAAGTGAAGTTTAATTTCACAATGTAGAAATCCTCATAATCAAGTTTGCAATTCATTTCTTTAAAATAAAATTCTTCTTGCTTTGATGATCACACTGCATGCATTCTTTTAAGTCTAAACTCCTCGCTGTCATTTGGGAAAGTGGAACCATAAAAATAATTAGAGAAATAAATGTCTACATCATTCTCTTCTCTTGAGGATAAGTCATGGGGAATGGAAAAGGTATAAGGATAAATTTGACCTCAGTATTTATTCTAGGCTCTCTAGTAGTGAATGTCACATATTTTTAGCTTGAGGTTGTTAGGGAGAAGTGCTATCTCCATATTTAATCATCAATAATTCAGCAGAGAAGTGTGCAAGTGTGTCAGACACTGTGCTATGTGTGCAAGGTAAACACTTTCTTCTTTGGAGAGAAAAAAAGTTAAGTAAACAGTGCAAACAAAATAATAAAGGCTATGATAAGGAAAGGGTCAGGTGTGAGGTCAAGGAGGGCTCCCAGAACTACGGCATCCATGGGAACCCTTTCAGGATGAGAAGAAGTGAGCAGAGGAAAAGGAAGGGATGAGAGAGCTTGCAGGTATAGCAATAAATGGAGGGTGATAGGTAAATATGATGTGTGTGTGTGTGTGTGTGTGCATGAAAACATATATACACACTGCACTATATCTGAGACTTCAAAGCTAACAATTGTTAAGAATTTTAGATTCATTAAAGACAAGGTTGTAGCTATGCTCTGGAAGTATAGTTTCTAGGCTTATTTTGTTGTCATTGATAGTTCAGCTCTGGACAGTAGCTTTTATGTTAAACCTAGAGTAATACCCACATTTACTTTATGACAAAGTCCATATATATATATGAAATAAATGTTTCATAAAGCAGTAGCTACCTCATTAAAAGTGAGACACTCATTCTTTCTAATCTTTTTCTATTCTATTTATCCATTTTTTTATTGTCATGAAAAATATTTAACATGAAACTTTCTATTTAGCCATTTGTAAGTGTATATAGTTCAGTGCTATTAAAAACCTTCATGTCATTGAGTAAACACTGTCACTATCAATCTCTAGGACTTTGTTCATCTTCCCAAACTGAATTTTGTACCCACTAAACAATACCTTATTCTCCAACCCTGGTAATCACCATTCTTTCTATCTCTATGAAATTGACTACTGGAGAGCTTATATAAGTGGAATCATACAAAAGGTATCCTTTTGTGACTGGCTTATTTTCCATATCAGAATGCCTGCAGGTTTTGTCCACATTGTAGCAATTGTGATAATTTTCTCCAATTTAAAACTATTGAATTCTAAATGCTTTACATATTAAATGCATTTAAACATAACAACAGCAGAAGAACATGAGATAAGGAAAAATAAGATAAACAGAACAGAGACCAGTTGATATTTTTCCATCTTGTGTGCACAGTAGAAGTTAGGGGTAGATATTCTGATTGTTCAGAATGCAGAATCATGGTGGCATTGTGAAGTCTAAGAATCCATGAGAGATTTGAAACATTATATATGAGAAGCCACTGGAAAAGAAAGAATGCTTAGCCCAACAAGTATGTCACTTTTTAAGTACTAATGGCTCTTGTGACTATAATTGCTACTGTCACAAGGTATAGTAATAATAATAGTTCACACTTAAGAAGTAATATGTATTAGGTGCTCTTCTCCTTCTCCTAAACCACTGTCTTTCATTTCTCAGGTCTTTTATGTCCACATGGCCAATGGGATGTGAGTAAAAGAGATTAAGTGTGTGTGTCCATTTTTCTAGTTTTTGCTTTTCTGTCATCTGGACCAAATACAGAGGATGCCATGAAGAAATATGGACAGGGGATGTATTTTCTCCTTGTTAGAGAATGGGTCTTTGAATCACCCAATTTCATAGTGACAAGAACAATAATTAAAGCTTATTTTTGCAGTAAGAAATAGAGATTTAGTACTTTTTGTGATATGGCAGCAAACATACTTCAATTCCTATTAGATCTGACATATAATCTCATCAATATTCCTAACAACCCTATGAGGTGTGTGCTATTTTCTTTATTGCTATTCTATAGATGAGGAATAATGAGATCAGAGAGGTCAAGTGACTTACCCAAGGCCATACATCTTATAGCCGAGTTTCAAACAAGGCATTTTGGTTCCAGAAACAGTGGATTCTACTTTTTGGCAATGAGCAGGATTTCTCTCATGAAATTTTCACAGCAATTCCATGTGGTGTTATCATCATTACATTGCTGAAAAAATTGAGTTTGAGAATGGCTAAGCAATTACCGAGATCCAGAAATAGCCTTTGAGCCAAGTTTGTAAGATTCCAGCATTCTTTTTAATATGTCCTATCTTTAACATCATGGTATACAATGTAGATAAAGGTTAATGAAATTCTGGAAAGTAGAGGAAGTCACAGGAGTGAAAGTTTCAGGGAAGTCAATTTTAGTTTTATGATGGAAGACTTTTCTGACAATTTAAGCTTTCCACCATGAATAAGGCAGTGACTCCCGACCACAGAATCGCAACCTAGGCTAGAAGAGGCTATACAATACGTTTTCAAAAGGATTGTCCTTGTGCAATGTGTTTTACTCAGTGATCTCCAAAATGTCTTCAAATTCTGAAATTCTGTGGTAAGGACGTATTAGATTGAGATTCCAGAGTGACAGTGCTGTACTATAGTGCAGTCATATGAGAAATGACAATCGATGGAACCAGAAAGTGGTAGGTTAGTATTTAATGGTCTGTAAACTCCATTATCTACTTGATATTGTTAGAATGAGGTGCCAGTCGCAGGTGGAGACTCTATCGCTGCTATTAAACCTGTTCTAATTAGCAGGAGTAAGAATCTGGTTGTGAACTTAGGCTATTGCTAAAGGCAAGGGAAACAACCTCAAAGCAAAGTGACAGAAGAGGAACAGATGTGAATGTTTTATGGCCTAATAGGCCATTTCCTTGCCCCTGCCTCTGTCTGGAGACTCAGTGTCCTGAGACATATCCACTCTGCTTCAAGGATGCTGTCTGACCCTGCCCCGTCACTTCATCATCTAATGCATTCATTGTGTCTGAGGTCGGCCTTAATTTTTTCAGGTCCTCATCTAGCTGCCTGAAGATAAGTCCATAAAAAAACCTAGCATCAAAAATCATGCCCTCAACTCCACATGTCTTCTAGTATCCTCTTTAGGATTTCAAAAACACAGACAAAATGCAAGTCACATTTTACATCCAGTGTGGGATAATTTTTTTCCTCTGCTTTACGGTATGTGCCAAATTTGATTCCTGTGACAATTCATATTGTACAAAGTGAAAGGAAGCTTTCAGCCTGTTCTTTTTTTCTTCCTTCCATATGGCTGATTGATTCATCTCATACTACAAACTCTTATTCTTACTAAAATGTGATCTCTGGTGCTTTAAATGAATATATCATTGCTTAAATGGTGTACTGTGGCAGTGTTTCCATTTCAAAGCACAAGCTACAGAGTTGGAGAGAACTGGGATTAAAATACAGCTCTGGCTACTTCTAAGCCATAAAACACTAAGCAAATCACTACGCCTCTCTGGACCTCCATTCCATTCCCCTACCTGTAAAATTCGGGTGAATCTTAAGCGTCAAATTCTTTTCCTTATCAAAGAGTCTTCCTATCTCTTGATTATTTTATTTGCTATTTATCCATTTGACAACTAATATTCATTGCCCTATTTCTGTGTACCAGGCGTGGTATCAGGCTCTAGGTAGATAGCTGTAAAATGAGACCCACATGTTATCACAGAGGTTGGAGTATGCTCGGGGGCATAAATTAAATAGCAATTGCATGGTTAATTACTTAATTGCATTTATGAACAGTGCCATAAATGAGAAGGATGGGATCTCACAAGAGTGATTAACAGGAAATGTAGGGGAGGAAAATTTTTCTTCTACCTTCTTTGGGTCTCTGACTAGGCTTAAGAATTAAAATAAAACATCTAGCAGGACAAAAGCATAAAAATTTTATTAAAATTTATATTTACATAAGGGAATCAAAAGAGAATGAAGACCCACAAAGTGATGAGAACAGGAAGCTTTTATGCCTTTTAAAAAAAGAATATATTTTTGATGAATTGATAAAACAAAAGGGTTTGAACTAGGGATACTAAATAGTAAGAAAGTAATTAGAAAGATAAGTTTAACAAAGTTTGTTTGTACAGATTTCTTGACTTCAAATTCTATATTTCTGGTGATAAGAATATCTTCTTTTTACCTGGTACTTTCACATGGGAATTTTCTCTGCTTTGAGGGAGAAAATGGAGGTTCAGTGTGATCTTCTTTACCTGCTGTTTCTTAAGTCTTTAAATCAATATAATCAATTAATACCTCAATGTGGCATATATATTGGGGTAACATATGTTGTTTTCCTTCAGAAACATAACTTGTCTTGGGGGAATTAGAGAAGGGTGATCTGAGAAAATGACTTGTATTTATTATTTGTTAAACAAGTATTTATTAAACACTGGCTGTATCCAAGAAGCTATGAGGTTTTAGAGAAAAAAAGAATGACACAATTCTCTAAAAGAGCTTAGAATTTAATTATGTTTTTTTCCAACTTCATTTTCAGTACAAAATATGCTCTAGGAGAGTTAGGAGAATTTCTTATAAGACAATAAAATGGAGAAGTCACTTTGAGGTGAAAGCACTAGGATTTATTTTATGGGAGAGAAAAAAATAGGAAAGAAATTTAAAGTAAGTTAGGTTAAAGCTTTGGATGAGAGGAATATATGGAGAAGAAAAATTTATGTGTAAAACTTGGTAATTTGTCTGGGGAACTTAGTTTGATGCCAGAATGAGTTCTGATGAGAATATTACTGTGAGTCGTTATTCAGTTCTCTGATTTCGATAGGTGCTTATTTCTTCTAGAATAAAAGGTGATATTGTTCACTAGCTTGTGGACTCAATGAAAAAGTAGCGCTAGCCACATAATTTGTGAATTTTGCTGTCAAATTCAAATAACACGCTGATACCTATTTCAAAAACCAGGAGTATTTTTCCTCATTATGGGCATTTTATTTCTTCTTAATGTTGAGGGAAAGTCATGCCTGTTGATTGTACTTTGTTAACAAGTAGATATGACTATGGAATCATATTTATAAATGAAATAATCACCAAACCACTCACGTCATCAAATGAGTATCATATATGGAAAGTTCAATTTATCAAGGTTGTCAGTTTGCTTCTAAATATCTCTCAAGTACCCACTCTTTGCTTTGTCACCTTCTCCAAAGTCACAGTCACCTCTAGTGGAATAATTGCAATAAACTTATAATTGGAGATGACAATCCAGTTACTTTGACACCCCCCTGCAAACGACTCTCTGCACAAAAGCCAGAATGACCTTTTTAAAAAATGTATAACTGATCAGACTACTTTTGAGTATCATTTCCAGGATTAGGACAAGATTTTTCTATGGCTTAACTGGTCTGAATCCTATCTACTTTAGCCCCATCAAGAATGAGGTCCTCCCCGATTTCTGCTATTTTAAACACAATTTCTTCTCTGGCTTCCTTTCACCACTATGCTTATTTCTTCTTTCCAAAGAGACTAGCAGCACATGAATGAGCTATGTTACAAACTCTTTTCCTTGTGAATCTATATGCCTATCTGCTTGGCAAAACAACTCCCTTTCATCAATCTGTGTTTTGTGCATCTACACCAAAATTTCCAATTACTATACTATGATTAAAAAAAAAAAAATCACACACCAGCAATATTTGCCACCTGCTAGTAACTCAGAAGCAATTCCTAGTCTTACGCTACCAAGAAAGCAAAATTTATCAGCACAAAATTTTCAGCCTGAAGCTTTCAACCCTCTTTGTCAACTTGCCTCATTGGCACCTTCATAGATTGATTTTCCAATCTTCTCTACTTGTTCCCTCCTGTGACTTGCTGAAAGATAACTCTGCCACCTGCTTTGTATCATACCACTTTCATCTCCTCTGTACTTTGTTAACAAGTAGATATGACCATTGTTTTGTTAGCATATTTTAATTGTTTTTTTTTTCTTAATTTATCATCCTTCCTTACCTCTCTGCAGCATTCAACACTTTCTGTTTTTCTCTTTATATAAAGTCCTCTCCTTTCCTGTTTTTTTTTTTTTTAATCTATTCTCCTGGATTTCCTCCTATCTACCTTCCTTTATAGCTTGCTTTTGCCAAACTTCTGAGTACCTGTAATCCCTGAGAATATACGTATTAAATGACTTTTATAAATTCTTAAGTCTTATCACTTTATCTAAATCATGTTGTTATTGATCAAAATACAGATGACAATTTTATGAAAATTATATAGTTTATATTTTGAGCAGTCTTTTCTGCCTATATATTGAATTCCCCATAATGTAATTATAGCTGATTTATCTTATTATGCTTAAAAGCAAAATGACTGCCATCACTTTTAAAGAAATGTTGTCAAAATAACATGCATGTGGGTCATTATGTTTTACGTAATGACGTAATCTCTGATGCATGGGGGAGAGAATCACTTAAGTCAGCCCATTATCCTCTACAACCAGACAGCAACATGTTCAAACTGACAATGGGTATTAATTCCTTTATATTTAAATCCAACAACTCTAATACCATGTTGCATTGTGTGTAGTATCATCCTCTACATATTTCCTGACATCTACTATGACTAAATGAGTGAAGTGGGGAAATATAAAACCAAGGTGCTAAATATACCTGACCTACAAATACCTCACTATTTGGAAGGAACTTGGTTATTTCCATTGTCTTCCCTTTACCCAATTCTGTTACTTATTCACTGACTGACTTATACTGACTGCTACTCAAGATATGATGCTGAATAAGAACAGGCCCATTTAATGAGCTTTCTGCTTAATGGAACAGACAGACACTGTAATTTGAGTTTTCTTGGATATTTCTCTCTTTCAGATACAGATTAGACCACTTTGTATTTATAATACAAATAGACATAATTTTCCTCAATTTGTATGGAGTATCCAGCAATTTTTAATTATCTCTGAAGGGTCTTGGGAGTTAACAGATAGGACTTCTCATGCATATAGGGATCATTCTCCCAGCACAGCCCTTGTCTCACTTATAAATCGTTCTTATTGATGTTCTGCACTAAATAAAGTACTTAAAAAAAAAAAGACTTCTCACCATAAGAATGTGAAAGTTCATATGCAGATTTTAAATTCTAGTGTTCTCAAAATTTCCAAACCAGAATCATCTATAGTCTATAAAATAAGCCAGACAGGGAAAGATTGGTTTCACTCTGTGTGAGTATAAATAACCAAAGGAAACTGGGAAAGCACAGCAAAGATAACTCTTAGCCTCTTTGATAAATATACTGTTTACCATGTTAGAGGAACAGTGAGGAGAAAACTCCCAGCCAGTGAACGCTATCCAGAATTGACTCCAACCCTAACTTCGGGCTGTGGAGATCTCAGGTGCCAGGGATTAAAACTCAGAGCATGCTATTAACATAAGCATGAATAAGAGAGGTTGGGGGTCTGCTGGGTACTAGGATCAGAGGTAAATGGGTACATTGACCTTAAAAGACTGAAGATAAGTAGGCCTCACTTTCTTGTTTTTCTGGCTTTGGTTCACATCCTGTTCTCTCCTCAGACTGTGCAGATAGGACAGTCAGTGCTGTCCAATTTAATCTCCACACCCCCTTTTCACACCCCTTATAAATAAATCTTTAAAATTTTTTTTCTCCGGTTTGTTCTTGTTTTAATACTATTTTTTTTTAAAGATTTATTTAGAGCTGGGTTGCAGGCCAGAAGTGTGTGTGTGTGTGTGTGTGTGTGTGTGTTGAGAGGAGGGTTTGTGTGAGAGGATTCACCAGAGACTGAGCGGGGAGCAGAACAGGCAGATGGACTGAAATACATTGCTGAGGGGAGCAGTGGGCGAGGCAGGAGAGGTCTGCTGCACCGCTGGCCAGGATTGAAGTCCTGCTGCAGTGCCTGGTGATAGCTTCATAGTGCTGAGATTTAACCCCTTGTGCCACCAGGGATGCCCCTAATCCTCTGTTGTTAAGCACACAGGTGACCCTTATCAGGTCACCCTTATTCTCCCTGGAGTTGCCCTGTAACAACCATAGGGAATGAAGGAGGAGGAATGGGGAAGGAAGGAGGAGAGAGGGCAAGGATGGAGATGGCACTTTGGCTGGGAGTTTTGGTGGATGGTGAGTGAAACATGTGCACATGTAGAAATGTGAAAATGCCCCTCCCCCAATCACAGTTATATAAACAACTAGAAATTCATAAAATTTGATAATAAAGTTTATGTGCTACCGCACCTGCCTATAGGGCCCAGTTGTTTGGTCAAACATCAGTTAAGATGCTTCTGGGAAAATATATTTTAGATGTGATAATATTAAAATCAGCAAAATGAATAAAGCACAGTTCCCTCCCACACAGAGAGGTCCTCATCAGTTGAAGGCCCAAAGAGAAAAGACTGAGATACCCAGAAGCAGAAGAAATTCCACTTTTAGACTGCCTTTGACTTAAGATCACATCAACTCCTGCCAAAATTTCTAGATTGCCAGTTTTCCAAAGATTTTATACTTGTCAGTCCCCATACACAATATATGGAATAATTCCTTATAATACATAAATCTCAAATCCCTCTTTGTCTCTCTCTCAAACCCTCATTAATACGTTGTCTTCTCCACCTATGGGCCCACTCTTATGGATAATTCACAAAATCATTTCCTGCTTAATTCCACACTCAGAAATCTTCATGTGAAAGCATAATTGTGTGATTATTACACAGACTGTCAATGTAGTAATCTGAGTAAAAGGTCCTTCTCCCAGATATCCAAGTCCAGATCTCAGAACTTATGAATAAGTTTTATCTATTTCGAGCTCCTTCCTTCCTTCCTTCCTTCCTTCCTTCCTTCCTTCCTTCCTTCCTTCCTTCCTTCCTTCCTTCCTTCCTTCCTTCCTTCCTTCCTTCCTTCCT
>JAGFMF010011828.1:1958328-1973682 GCA_019455555.1 Galemys pyrenaicus
CCTTCCTTCCTTCCTTCCTTCCTTCCTTCCTTCCTTCCTTCCTTCCTTCCTCCCTCCCTCCCTCCCTCCCTCCCTCCCTCCCTCCCTTCCTTCCTTCCTCTCTCTCTCTTTCTTTCTTTCCTTTCTTTCTTCTATCTGTCTGTCTATCTATCTATCTATCTATCTATCTATCTATCTATCTATCTATCTATCTATCTATCTATCTATCTATCGCAGTCTAGCAGATATGACTGAGATTCCTGAGATAGGTAGATTGCTCTGAACTATGTGGGTACAATAGATACATAGTCTCCCAAGAAGATAAAAGTAGGAGGATCAAGACAGGGAGAATACGTTATTATAACAGAAGCAGAGCTTGGAACTGATGTGGCCATGAGCTCAGGAATGTGGGAACCTTTAGGACCCAAGAGAAGCAGGGATGGATTATCTTGTAAAGCATAGGATGGAGTTTAATGAAAATTTTGAGTTTAGCTCTGTAAGACTCACTTCAAACTTCTGGTCTCCACAATTCTGAGAATAAATTGTTGTTTTAGGTCACTAAATTTGTTGTAATTTGTTGCCATAGCAATATGAATGGCTAATACAACAAACATTCTTGAAATTCAGCTCTGCATGTATCTGTGTTGATTCTTACTGCGATCAAATTGAGATTCTTTCTATTCTAAAATGAGCGATTAAAATACAGCAAGATAGACTTCCACTTCTAGTCAACTGGTATTAGACTTGCTTCCTTGCCATAAATAACTGGATCAAATGTATTAAACAACTATTTTCTTTTCAGCTCTTTAACTATTGATATTGTAGCACATATCCTTCAGAGTAGAAAAATAAATGAAATCCAAGTTATTTCTTGTAGGCATTTTTAGAACCATAGTAGAGGGATAGAAATCCAAAAAGGTATAGAGTTCTTTTTTTGTTGTTGTTATTGTTTGTAAGATTTATTTATTTATGCATACAAGCACTGGGGTACAGGCCAGAGGTGTGGGGGGTGAGAGGATTCACCACAGAGAGCAGTGAGCAGAACAGGCAGGTAGACCAAAGTATATTGCTGAGGGGAGCAGTGGGCACAGCAGGAGAGGTCTGCTGCAAACTCAGCAGGAGAGTCTGGGATCAAACTCGTGTTGCAGTGGCTGGGGTTTGCTTCATAGTGTGTTGCTTAACCTACTGCGCCACCAGAGAGGCCCCTAGAGTTCTTTTTTAATTGAACGCCAGAATCAGAATTTGAGGAGGCTAAGGTGTTTGTAATCTGGGACCCTTATATGAAGAGGCTCCTAGGAATATGCATAGAAATCTCTTTTTGAGCTTTTAGCTGAAAACAAAGCAGTACGTATATAAAGTTAAATTGTATGAGCTAAAACAAAGAAAACCTACTGCTGAGTTGTAAACTGAGCATCTCCCACAGTGTGATGAAACCTTTGGGTTCCAATCAGGAAATAAGGATAAATGTCATTGAAAACAGAACACCCAAGCAGAATGGCAGTGGGGAAAAAGCAGCCATGAAGAAATATCCTAATGGAGTTTACAAACTGATCTCTAGAGAATTAAGTGAAATCACAAGCTGTCAGTTTGCTAGAACAGTCCATATTTTTTATAGAAAAACATCAAAATATCAACAATGAAAGCTTTTTATTATCCATAATTCAATTAAATATCATGAAAAGAAGCAGGAAAGTGACACATTGAGGAAAAACATTAGCTAATAGAAAAAAAATCCATAAATGGAGATATGATAGAATTATCAATGACTTTAAAATAGTGGTTATAAAGGTATTGAAGGATTTAAAGAAGAAAATAAACATAACGAAGCTATGAAGTGAAAAAAAAAAACAACAACTAAACCACCATCTTAGAATTGTACATGTGATATATGGCATAAAACTTTAATGGGTGGGGTTAATAGAATATTGGAAGTTAGAGAAGATTGTGGATTATTATCTCTAAAACATATGAAAAAGAAAGTATTTAAATTGAAACACACAAAGTTGAAAAGAAAATAAAAGATCATAGTAATGTATGAGATAATATTAAGTATTCTAATATACATGAAATAAAAACTGATAAAATGAAAGAAGCACATATAAATTTAGTTGTTGTTCCATAATTCACTCTCATTGTTAGAGCAAAATCACATATAACAGTGACCAGAGGTTAAGTAAAAGTTACATAATGATTTAAAAAATATTTTAAATGACAGTGAAAAAAATTTACACGATGCAACAAAAGCATTATATATAGGAAAATTTATATTTTCTAAGTCCTTATTTTAAAAAAGAAGAAAATATGTCTAAAATAAATTACCTAACCTTTTTCTCATAAATGCTACCAAAACAAATTAAATCCAAAGTAGGGGATAGTAGAAGAAATGAAAATAAATGAAAAATAAAAACTAGAAAGTAATAAAAAGTAAGTAGGAGGGAATATTAGGAAGGAATGAGAGATAAATGGAAAAGCAGTACAGAAAAATTAATTAAGTCAAGTTTCTTTGACAATAACAATAAAACTGAAAACATTCAAACTAGACTGAGCACAGAGAAAAGAGGTCAATAATGAAAGGAGATAACATATTCCATGCACATTAGAAGGATAAGGAAACTATACGAAAATAGGGATAAAGTGATTATTGTATCAATAAAATTTGGCATCTTAGATATAATAGTTAAATTCTCTGAAAGACACATATTACAAAAACTGACCCACGAAGAAATAAAATTTGAATAGCCATATAACTAAAAAGTAGAATTTATACGTAAGTGTCCCCTCTGAAGAAAAATCCAGTACAAGGTTTATAAATTGTTATAAAATATAGAAAAATAAGATAGAAATAGTACCCATTATTCATACACACACAAAATATAGAAAGAAGGAACATATTCTAAATTCATTTTATGGTCTTAAACATTACAAAATGCAAACAATACAAAATTACAGATGAATACACATGGTAAATATAAATGCCAAAATTCTTTACAAAATATTAGGAAAATCAAATCCAGCAACATATAAAAAGTATAATAAAAGCAAATAAAATTTATATCAGGAGTGTGAAAGAAAGTTGCCTTATAATTAAGATCATTAATCAATGTATTCTACCATGTTATAAAATAAATGAGAAAAAAAATATGGCAATCTCAGTAGATGCAGAAAAGAAATTGGGAAAATACTAGCAAATCATGGTAAAAGCTCTTGAGATACCAGGAATGGATAGAAACATAGACTTATATTTAATAACTTTAAGTTTGGAAGAAGATAAACAATTCTGTTTTCAACATTTCTCTTCATTTCTCTTCACATTTCTGCTGGAATGTGCCTTAGTGTATAAGAGAAGTTAGAGAAATAAAAGGCATGTAAATTGGAAGGTAAGAAGTAAATGTGTCTTTATTTGTATGTGACATGGTTATCTACATAGGTCTCAGGAATCTACGCAAGAGCTAATAGAACTAAAAGTGAATTCAGAAAGATCGTAGGGTACAAAATCAATATGGCAAATCAATTATATTTCTAGATACAAGGAATGAATAATTTAAAATAAAATTAAAATGTGCTATGTAAATATATCCATGTCAAAATGATATCAAGGCATGTAATATCTAAGAATGAATGTGCTTGAACCTATATATGAACTGTACACTGAAAATGACATCAAAACGCTGAGAGGAAAAAACGCCTAAATAAATAGAGATTTATACTGTATTTGCTTAAGATAGCATAGATGGCTCCTATTTGATGTAAATTATACTTTCACATCTGATTTCAAAAGGAAAAATACACATACAGTATGATAAACAGTATACTGGGTTGGTAAGGATGTAATCCAATTTTATGTGGATGGAAGGTTTTTGAGAAATCCTGCTCATACTTGACAGCTGGAGAAAGAGTAGAACTGATAGGCAAAGAGGGTAGGGTGTTTTGATAGAGGGACATTGTTATAGGTCAGGGAGAGGACGCCCTACATTCCCCAAACCTGCCTGCTCTAAATAGTTTCTGACATCTACTGCATCAAGACAAAATATATAAGACCTTTAATGGAAAGGAACTTCAATACAGTTAGTGTGCCAGACAGCAAGATAAAGAACATAGTTTCTAAATCAAGCACCCAAAGTTACTCATCCCCTCATGGGTAAATGTCCAACCAAACAGGGTTGGCCCAAAGCAAGGCCCCTAAGCCTGCCACAAGTCTAAAGCACCTTCTGGTGGGGACCCATAGTACAGGGTCAGAAACGGACAAGTCTGCGAGGAAAAGAGCAAAAATCAAAATCAAGATAAAAGCTGCCATTGTCAACCTCCCCACGGTTCTCTCACCCACATCTGTTCCAACCAGTCTAGGACCAAGAAGCACATATCTCTCTGTTCCATGTGCTTTGTCCAGGTCTCCTTCAGGCTCTCCATCCTGCTCCCTTCCTTCTTCAGTCCCCTGTCCAGCTTCTTCTCCTCCCTGCTCAGCTCCACCCTCCTTTGGGTAGGGAAAGGAACCTGGAGCCTCCCCTTTTCCTGAGGACCATCCTGCTACAACATCACATGCCTGGTATGTTTAGAAACCAGCAAACATTGCAATAGACCTGGGGTACTGATGTGAGGACTGGATACTGAAAATTGGAACAAGACATGACCAGATCATGAAAGACCTCTGAATGTGAGTGTGGCAATGATCATCTCCTTAAACTCTCTACGTGAGGTGTTTCTCTACTTTGTCTTCATCCCAGTCTGGCTTGTACTCCATGTAATAGAGTTTGGATTATCTTTTGGGACTCTTTATTTTCAGTGTGTGCAGGTAGGATAAAAAGTAGTACTCTACCCTGAGATCAGAGAGACAGATCTGTATGGCTTCCAACTTGAATCATCCAAGGTATTTCTTGATTGGATGATAATATCTTCATTGGAAGAAATTGAGGTATTATAAATGAGGTCTAGAAGGTGCCAAATGAATACTGGGCACTGGTTACCAATCCCAGGTGAGGTCCCTAGCTCCATGGAGGAAAGCGAAGATTTCCGCTGTGACAACCACCAGAAGTAGACATCCAAATACTTCTGCAATCTTTGTTCTGATGTCATCAAGGAAAGCACAACTCAGTCATACAGTAGCTGGAGTAACTTACTTACATAGATAAGAGGCAGGGTAAGCTCAGCTTTGGTAGTGGGCTTTAACCGCTCCCCCCACCCCCCCTTTGCTGATGGGTCTTTCTGAGGGCAATCTGTCTACTTGCTCTCTTCTCCTGTCACTGAAGAGGGAGTCTGTCCCCTCCAGGTAGAGGACTGTCATTATAGTAGGTGCCACATGCCACACGATGCACCCTCTGTAGATAGAATGACAGGATGCTCACTGAGCAGGAAACAGGAAAAGATGTTTGTGCACGAGTGAGAAGCCTGGCCCAGCCTGTGTCCTTTAAAACTCGGTGATGAAGTGTTCCAGGCCCAAGGCCCAATCTGGCACAGATGAGTGGGAGTTGAAAGACTATGCATGTGAGACTATCTTCCGACAGAAGGAATTGATCCTCCAAGTTTTTTCTGAAGGGAGTAGAGGGTGTTTGGCTGAGTTTGGAATGAGTATGCTCTGACTCAAGTGCTAAGAGGGATGAACCAGGTTGGAGCCCAAGCTAGAAGCTAGTTACTGGCTGTTTAGACTCATTATCATGTATGGGTTTTCTTCTATGTTAATTCACTTAGTTCCCAGTACAGGAATTATGAGAGAAGCCCTTTTATGGAATTGGATGTCAGAACTTGGCGGTAGTAGACGAGGCACAGCAGCCCTGGAAGAAAGGAATTTGAAGATAATCTCCTCATTAAGTATGGGTTTTCATGCCTCTTTTTCTACATAATATTGTCTACATTTTTAATCACTTTTCATCATGTTGTTCATCATTCAATTACCCTAGTGTGCCAAAGCTCTACTTAAAATTTCTGTGCCTTAGTTAGTTACAGTGTGTATGGCTCACAGGGGACACAAATCACTGATGTGGAGTGTCCTGTGTAAAGCACAGTAGGACAACTTCACCCTCGGTGGACCTACTATGTCTGATAAACTTGCATTTGTTTATTTTTTTGCCTATCATTCAAATGAGGCTTTCTTACCCATACCAAATCAATGGAATTAAAAAAAATGAGAGAAGAAAAATATGTATTAGAAAAGAAACTTAGATGACTCTTTTAAATGATCAAGTGTTAAAATGTCTTTGGGAGTATATACTCTACTCCAAAATATGTGACTGCTTAAATAGAAATTTTCTTTTTTATTTTGACTCTTCATATTTAGTAATTTAATTAAATAAAAGCAAATAGAAACAAAAACCGTTTTCTACCACCACGTGAAACAACATGGAAATGTGTGTACATTGCAATATGAAACACCACTGCTGGGCCAGCCCTCAGTTGAAAACAAATTAAACATCACTTTCTCTTTTTTTGTTTTTGTTGTTGTTATTGTTAAAAATAAAAGCTTGACTCTTTGATGAAGATTCAGAATATTTCTTAGATTAAGAAGTTTGGCGCTTTGACTTAGTTCTCCTACTGAATTTGAGTAGGACATAACATTTATATTTCCAACTCAAGGATGTATTTGCTTTTTTTCTTGAAAATGACTTAGTAACAAAAGGAAAGTTATTAGGCTGAAAATAACACCCCTGAAATTTTGTGTTCCTGTATTCCTGTCTAAAAATGTGACAATCATCCATGGCAAGCAATGATTATACCACAGTGGCTCATCAGATATCCTGTGATATTTCACTTCTTTGAAAAGTAAGTTTCCAACAACAGTCTCTATGTATGAACCTTAAAAGAATGTCTCTGGCAGTTCAATGGAGGTTTTGAATAAAGTCCTGTTATCAAGGGCCATGTTAATACTGGGGGCATTCTGCCTTACTGGATCCTAAAGGAGTGAAACAGCATAATCCATGGTCAAGAAAAACTTAAAGAATAAAAGATCTTTCACTGGTCAAAGTGAAAATTATCTTCAACTTCAACCAGAAATGAAAGGATAGCAAACCTCCAATAGCCCAATAAATAAGGTAGATTAGCTAGTTCTTATAAACATACTTACATATATATATAAATAAAATAAATGCTTATTATTTGCCAACAATGTCCTAAATATTATACCAAACATATTATAGAGGCCTGCTAGGATACATTTCTCCTCTTTTGAATTGATCACAGACTGGTGGGAAAACAGTTAAGTAACCAAATAATTGCAATGCACTGTAATAGGATGGATAATGATGATGTAAATTGCATTGTTTTAGAACTGCCCAAATTAGGATTGACTTCTTTCTCTGGATAAGACCTCATTCTGATTCTTTGTAAAATCAAAAACAAAAATTGAAGCTTAGGACTAAATGAAAGAAGTCAATTAAAAGTTTAGTGTACTGTATATACATTCCCTATCTAAAGTGATGTTAAGCAACTTCAGATATCAAACATTGATTTTTATCACACTGTCAAAAGAGATGATTTTTAAAAATTTTATTTTATATCCCTGACCCATTTCGGATTCTTCTCTGGCAGTTCACTTGGAGGTAGAGAGGTGATTCAGAGGTGTATGTTCATACCTTGAGACAAGACCTGTGTGTACAACTAGATGACTCTGGATAAACACAAAGATATTCTGATTTCATCTCCTCTGGGACACAAATATTAGACTGTAATGACAACACATCACACTTTCTTAACAGCATCTGAGTGAGCTTTCCAGGAGTTTCTTCTCTTGTTATTAAATAGCAATCAAGGGAATTTTCTGGACAAAGAGATTTTACTCAGAATTATGAAAGAATTTTGTTATCTGAAATAGCTATAATTTATTTTGTGGCTATATACAGGCTGGTGTTACTTTCTCTAGTCACACTTTATTAAATTCATTTTTTTTCTTAAAAGAGGGAAAATCATTAATTGCATAGTGATTGATAAAGTGTCCTCAGATCCTTCAAAGGATATTTTACCAAGGGCCTCCCAGATTAGTTATTTAAAATTCTACAGAACTACAAAAGAGATAGTGACATGTTTCCTAATTTTCTAACACAAGTTCTGAATTTTAAAAAAGAATAAATTGATCAGATTATGAAGAGAGAAAAATGTGACATATCAGAAAAGGTCTTTTGCTTTGGCATAATTTAAAAGCCAGGTTACTTATGGAATTATGAATCTTTAATTTCAATTAATTTTTCTTGTTGTATACTTACAATAGGGCAGTGACAGCTCAATATCTTTAACTTGAGTGATTATTTTAATTTGTTCTTTTTTATTTTTTATTAGATGGAATTATGGTGGTTTAGAAAATTCAAGTGTGAAACTGTTATTGACAGAGTAATATTTAATATGCTTTACAATCATTTTGATTTTATAATGATTTCAAAATACTCCTAGATTAGTTATAATACTTTTAAAACAATTTTTTTCAAGATACATTGACTCTTCTATTGTGTTTCCTTTTTTGTCACAACACTCTATTTTTTTCAGTTCTTGTTAGAAAATCTCCAGTTCATTTTAACCTTCTATTATCCCAGCATTTAATATTTCCCTTATGAAAAGTCATAAACACATTTTGTTTCAAAACTATTTATATGTTATTATATAATGCAAGTTATATAATATTTTACACTTATATGTTATATATATATTTAGTATATGTTTGGTTACTTAAGTGAAGAAATATTTGAGTGCCTATAAAGTGTTTAGATTGAATTTATGCTCTTATATATAGCACAGCAGTGAACAAAACAGGTGTGTAGAATGTACATTCTAGTAGGATAGACAGAAAATAAATATGAGGAAAATCAGAAATGGAAAGAAGTGAAACTATCACTACTTGAAGATTTTACCATGTTATAATAGAAAGTGTTAAAGACTCCACAAAAAGATATTAGAAACAACAAATCAATATAATAAAATGGTGCCTTATAAAATAAAATTAACATATAAAAATCTGTTTCATTTAGGTCCAAAAAATAAATGAGAAGATAAATAATTAAGAAAATATCTACAGTTGCAAAAAATAATTAAATACTTAGCAGTTTACCTATCTAAGGAGGTGAAAGATTTATACAATGAAAACTAAAAGACATTGTCAAGTCATATAGAGAAAAATATTCCATATTTATGGATAGGAAGAATTAACATAGTTAAAGTGACTATTTCCCTAAAAACAATATATGGATTAGTGCAGTCCCATTAAAATTTTAAACAATAACCAATATTTAACAACAAATAGTAAAATTTATATAATACCACAAAAGATCCAGATTATCTCAAGCAAACCTGAGAATAAAGGTGGGAAATGGAGGCATCATGTTGCCTGACTTTAAACTATACTATAAAACAACAGTAACTAAGCCAATATGGTATTGGAATAAAAATAAACACATATAGGAATGAAACAGAATTGAAAGCTTGAAGTAAATCCATAGTTATATCAATATCTAATTTATGACAGAGGAATCATGACCAAACATTTGAGAGAGATTTTTTTAAGAAATGGTACTGGAAAATGTGGATAAATACATGTGAAAGAATAAAAATGGGTGATTCTCTAACTCTGTATACAAAGATGTATTCAAAATGGGCTAAAGACCAAGCTATGAGACCTTCGGTAATAAAATACATAGAAGAAGACATAGGTATACTTTTCACGACCTCAGTGATAGTGATGACTTTGGAAACATGATCCCAATGGCAAAGGGAAATGAAAGCAAAAAAAAAAACCCAAAAAATAAAAAAAACAATTGGGACTAGCCAAATTAAAAACAAAAACAAAAACAAAAAATCAAACCTGTTATATTATGAAAGAACATACTAGTGGATTAAAAAGATGTCCTTCTGAACGGGAGAAATAGTCATACATTACCCTACCGAGAAGGGATTAATATCCATGTTAACAAAGAACTCATTCAATTTATCAAAAGCAACAACAACAAAAACACCTCAAACAACACAATTAAAAAATGAGAAGCAGACCTGAAAAGACAATTTACTAAACACTATATATGGACGATTAACAGATACTTACTAAAGACTATATACAGAAGATTAATAGATATATAGTCTTACTAAAGACTATAAACAGAAGATTAACAGATATTTGGAAAAATGCAACTCAAAACAAAAAAGAGATATAATCTCATAACGGTTGGATTGGCATATATTAAGAAGACCTCCAATAAAAAAGTGCTAGAAAGGACGTAGAGAAAGAGTAATAATTATATACATTGTTGGTAGGAATATAAATGGTAGACCTATTTTGGAAAGTAGTTTGAACCTTTCTTCATAAATTAAAAAATTAAAACTAAAAATTGACATACCATAAATCCAGCAATCCCACTATTGGGTATTTATCTGAGGAATATGAAGTCATCAACTCAAAAAAAAAAAAATCATGTTCCACAATATTCATTTCAGCATTATTTATAATAGCTAGATTTGGAAACAACCTAAGTACCAAATGGATTGAATCAAGAAGATGTGTTTTATCCACACAATGGAATATATTCAGCAATAAGAAAAATTGAAATATTGCCGTTTATAGCAAAATGGAAGGAGCTTAAGAGAATTAAGCAAAGTAAGTCGGAGAGATAAAGATAACTATCAAATGACTTTACATATATACATAGAATAAGAATTAAAATGAATGAACTGACAAAGTAAAATAATTATAAACTAGCAGATATATTGATGTCAGGCTAGGTTTCTGAGGTCAGGTGGGAGGGGAAGCAGGCAATAGTCAAAGGAATACATGGTGGGAGAAAAAAATCTTGTCTTTTTGAGAAACAGAACATAGTGCTTGGGAAAAATCTGTGACCATAAGTTGTGGGACATTTCATTTCCTTGAATAAAATATATACAGTCCTATTATTGACATATTTTTCAACCAAATTACTACCCTTTTTCTTTGTTGACTCATTTACACATTTCTATGCAGACTTATTTGAAATGTTGATGCAGAATGCTCTCACAAATGGAAATGCCTTTTATTTGTTCATTCAGACTTTCATTTTGAACAAATATGCTTTATGCAATTTTCATAAATCATCATAACCCCCAATAGATTACCTTCCTCAGTAATACTTGTCTTTAGAGATGTTACCAAAAACACACACTAGCAGATAGGAATGATCTAGCTCTGTATCTTTGGAAAGGCCATAGGATCTCTATTTTATTATATATAACATACTTTTCAGTGGTGGGTATGAAATGCACTTCACCACTTAGTGAGAAAAGAATTTTAAATTTTAGTGGGATTATATATCAAACAACTAAGCAAAGAAGGGGTTCAAAAGTGAAAAAAATTAATGAGAAAGTATTGCATTGTGGTTTTTATCATTAATTTCCCAAAGTTGGAAGACATTTTATTGTGCTATTTCTCCTTTGAAATACATTCCATTTGATTCTGTTTAGTAAAAGCAGCATTTTTTTTCTATTTCTCTATCTAAACTCCAATAAGCCGGGATAGAAGCTGTGGCAGAGTTAAGATATCATCCATCTGCTGTAGTAAGCAGTCATTTTTCATTTTATCTGTTCAACAAGTTACTAGTAAGTCTTGTACACAAAAAGCACTAACAACTTACAAACTAGTCATTATTGCACTGGTAATAATTACTCTGTGCAAAGTAACACTTAACACATAGTGTTTTTTTTTTTTTAATTATTCCCACCCATTTCTTAATCAATCCTCACAACTCTATGCAGTACGTATTGGCATTACCTTTTTGGGTAAAGATATATGATATCCAAAAAGTTTAAGAAATTTGTTCATGATCAACCAGATACTATGTATCAGAACTGAAACTTGAACTCAGTTCTTTCTGATTCCACACTCCTTGTTCTCAATCATGGATTATGGAACAAATGGTAAATTAGATTCTTGATTTTAAAATAATTTTGACCTAAAGACTGATAAGACTCATGGCATACTTTGTTGTACTCATGTATGAACAGAAAGTGTTGGTGAAGGCAAGAGGAAGAAGGAATGCCTTTATGAATTGTTTCAGAGATTAGTTTCTGCACATTGAATACTCCAGTTATGGGATTAAGTCCTTGTGACAGGCACCTACAACATGATACGGAAATGGTGGTAAAGATCCTGCCTATCACAAGTGCAAGTTAATTGTCCTATTATATCAAGGAGCTTTACTTTAGTAGGTCTCATTTATAGGTCTAGTTGACCTCCTGTTATTTTGGTTGTCTTCCCCCAACCCACAGATCTAGTTTGAGGACACATCACCATGATAACCTTATCTTTTTCCTCAGCTTAACTAAATTTCAGACAGTTTTCTTCCTGACTTCAGATTGCTTATCACCTTTATCTTTGAGCTCTTTCTTCAGAAAACAGCAACTGTAAATTTTTTTTTTCTGTTCCTTTGAGATATGAATCCTCTATAACCCACAAATGTGCTTTTCAAGGACCTGTGCTCCAATGAAAAGTAATTATCAAGAAAGAGAAGGACCCTCATTCCTAATTTCTGTACAATGGTAGAGAATAACTTTGAAAAGCACCAGTTTCGAGAACACACATGATCTAGTCAGTTTGACCTGCTTAAAGTACTCCAGTAATTTTTCATTAGGTCATGCTAGTGATTCAATATCCTCATGCCTTTTGTTTCAACAAAGTTGAGTTCAACCTCTTACCTCTATTGCAATAATCCTGAATAAAATCCTCCTTGCCTGTTTAGCCCATCTGGTGCAAAGCCATAGACATGTGCTTTAGGTGTGGTGGAACCAAGAAAATTAGAACCTAGCTGGAAGAATGAAGATACTCTGGAAAGAAAGAGTTCCCTTTATCTATATGACTTGAGCAAGAAGTCACTGAATTCTATACCAAACCTTTCTACTAAAATGAATTTCTGTCCTGAAATAATTTTATATGAAACTAGAGAAAGCTAAGCTGAAATTGATTCTTTGTATCAATAACTCACCCTTATGGTCAAGAGTTGGTCTTTTGTGTTTTATATGAGTTGCAAATGCATTTGAGAATCTGTACTCTACTAGTCACAAAAAGCACTTCTTATCCACATAAAATATCACTTCTCTGACAGAGTTAGATAACAATGGGGTGAGGGGAGGGGGGCAGTATAAGTTGTCATAATCTTTTCCTTATACTAATAAAATATTTGAACTAATGTCTTGGATTTAATATGAAATAATATATCATGTACAGCCTCATTATTTGAATTAAGACCTACCAGTCAATGCCCTATATGGTTTTAATTTTAAAAGATACAATTTTGCTTCAAGCTGTTAGGAAAATTAAAATGCATTATTTTTGGTTTTTACGGCATTTTCAACTACTTTGTTGTCATGAGATGAATATTGCAATCTATCAGTTTTTTTATTCATGATGCTATTTAAATAAATATCAGGATTCTGTATGTGCTGTTCAACTTCTCATTATCATGCAACAAAGTCTTCCCGGATTGCCTGAGGTTAGTGCCTTTGTTAGAACCCAGGAGATTAGAAAGTATATCCAGAGTCATAAAAAAGTTAACTGACCTATATTTGAAAATATATATATAATTAAAAAAATTAACATCAAGGTCACATCACCAGATTTAGCTATTATCAGTCTTGAATCACTAAAGATTAAAGCTCATAATGATTAATTCATAACAATATAATCTATTTCCATGTGGTCACCTGCATTTAGCACCTGGCTTAAAAAGTTTGGCTTGAGAACCATGTCGGTTCAAAGAGAATGTTTGGGTTGCCTGGGTGTAAAGACAGTTTAAAGAGTGCAAATGAAACCCATAAATTATCTATTATTTTTAATATAAAAATAGTAAAAACTGTCATGTCTATATCATAAATTAAAGCCTAAGTCGCTCAGCTCTTGACTTAAAAGGTTTATGACTCATTTAAAAGTGCCTGTTGGTGATGACTAGAGCCTAGTGGGAAGGACATTTTGATTATCAGTTTCAAAGTGTCAGTTGTCTCCTTAGTGTTGTAAATGCAGAAAGAAAGTCATGCACTGGCTGCTCTGTGTGCATAACAAACGGTTAAGTGCTTATTCTATCACTTGGCCTAATAACTCTCTGCATTTGGAAATACAAAAAGATCAAAGCATTTAACTTGTTAAGGAGCTGAAGCACAGGGTAATTGACCAGTCAGTCTGACCTCCTTTCATTTCACTGAGAACTCCTCCACAGGCTGCTAGCAGCACCAAAGTCCTTCCTTTCTGCTTTTGTTGAATTAGAACTGGAGTACTGAGGCAAGCTCACAATTCCTTACCAACATTTCAGAAATCTAATTTTTTAAAAAAGATTTATGCATGCATGCAAGAACTGGGGTATAGGCCAGCGATGTGGGGGTGAGAGGGTTCACCAGAGACAGAGTGGGGAGCAGAACAGGCAGATCAACTGAAATACACTGCTGAAGGAAGCAGCAGGTGAGACAGGACAGGTCTGCTGTGCCATATGGGTCAGCTCCCTGGCTGGGGATCAAACTTGTGCTGCTGTGACTGCTGATAGCTTCATAGGGCTTTGTCTTAACCCCTTGCACCACCAGGAGGCCCCCCAGAAATCTAAAATTTCATCTCTGTCTTATGTCCTTTGGGGGCAAACCCGTATGTTAGGTGATTTGCTTATTTTTATTTATTACACTTAGTGGGACTATTAATTTGTTTCACTGTGGAAGTGATACTATGTTTGCTTATAGGGATCTTTCTTAAAAACTATATGCAGGCATTAAGTAAAATATGGTACAAGGACTGTGTTATCTACCTCAAATCTGCAAGCTTCTGAATTCCAAAACCCAGTGGGTCCTAGAGTTTTCCTTTTAGGTGTTAAAAAAAAGAAACAAGAAGCCCCAAATGGTGTCATTCATGCAGGACCCACTGAGACTTAATACTTAACCGACTTGTACTTTGAGCGTTTCCAGAAAAGTTGAATTTTGAACTAAATAATCCGGGGTTTCCTAAACAGTACTAGTGAGGGGACCTGCAAGATAAGATTCCCCTGCCCCAAGGGCCCCAAGGGAAGGTGATTTTGCCTGAAATAACCCTCTTTTCTAACAACTTTGTCTGACCCTTTCTTACTATAAAAACATTCCATTTTGAAAAACTTCTCACAGCACATTATTGCTTGCTAGATGGGATGCTGCCTGATTCATGAATAGTTTAATAAAGGCAAATAGATCTTTAAAATGAATTTGGGTATATTTTTATTATTTAGCAGGGAATGACAAATGCCTATCATTTGTTGCAGTCATGTGTCACTTAACGACAGTGAGGCATTTTGAGAAATGCACGGTCAGAACATTTCCCTGTGCTGCAACTATGTAAGTAATTCTGTTACAGGGCAGGGAGAGGAGCACCCCAGAACCCCCAAGCCTGCCCTCTCTGAATGGGTTCTGCCATCCACCGCATTAAGACAAACACATAAAACC